>CAEMYA010000488.1:2752476-2765004 GCA_903131615.1 Diplodus sargus
GAAATGATAGCCCAGCGTTTCACTTTCCCCCAGTGGCTCTGTTTGTGTTTCTTAGCCCATTTGTAATGAATAAGCAGGTGTCAGAGTTAACACATTTTTTCTGCCCTCTCTTTCTTCTTTGCCTATTGGAAAAAAAAGAAGTCTTTCTCACCTTACATTTGCGTTACCTTGTACGCTTCAGACTTTATTAAATATTAATCACAACAGAGTGACTTAATAGAGTGCACTAACACCTGAACTGGCAAGCCGTGCCAGATGACAGATGGAGGAGGTCATAAAAACAACACAGACCACGAGAAAGGCAATTTGCAGTCTGTGTGCTCTTGATTTCGCAGGAGACTGACAGTAGAAGCTGTGAAAGGAAGGACTACAGTACAAATGCAGGGCTGAGATTTCCCTTTGATTTGAAATTAAAGTAATCCAACACTTGTGACACGTAGCCAATCTGTAGTGGGAAATTCACTCTCACTGATTTCGCCTCCTGGGATGTTTTAAATAGTTAGATACAGACAGACTGAAGATTCACCTGCCCTGCATCAGTTAGCTGTGCAGAGGTAAATGGATGTCATCACTTTGAACGAATGCCTCTTTGATGTTTCCCTAAACTGCTGTCCCAAAATTAATCGTCATCTGATGCCCATAATAGACACAAAACAAGTGATGAACTTGCTGTTTTTCAGGAGCATTTACACAAGGCAAGACAAAAATTGAATTCCAGAGTACATATGAGGGTTTTTTAAAATCTTTTTTTAATCTTTTTATCTACCAACACCTCTCCCAACACAAAGTTGACTTGTACTGATTTTACACTTATTCATTTGGCAGACGCTGTTTTCCTTTTTTAAAGATGGCGCAAGCGCTGCCAACTCAAAGTACACCACCCATCAGCAAGAGTGTTTAATGGTGCGGTGCGGCGCAGTGCATTCTGGTTGTTGTAGGTTTTCTACCTTTTCAGCAAAAGGAAATACCACAGCCCTTTTTTTCTCTGTTCTCTCTGGTCATATAGCACCACTTTCAAAAACCTCTGTATCTTTCTACTGCATAGACGTCCCAGTTTAATGCAAGGGCCACCATTCCAGCAGTTACCAACACTGCTGATAAAAAATCTAGCTGAAGTGACTCGAATGACACGAATATTCCCAGATGAGGTAATGTTTTAAAGATTTATTCACGTTTAACTTTAGGATTGTTTGCCAACTTCCCTATCCTGGAAATCATGACAGGCGACCAAAGGAATCGCACTGTCACCTTGATTGAACTTCTGGATTTCTCTGGTTTGATGTTGTTGGTAACATTAGGGATAATTTACTCAACTCAGGAAAACATATAATATATAATAAACATATACCTCTACTACTGCTGAAATCCTTTGACCTTCAATAGCAGTTATGGTACACTTTGGTTGTGGTAATTAAGTTAATTATTAATCAGTTCATTAATCATTGGCTATCTTTTCCAGAGCGAAGTGCTTCGTTATGTGGAGACGTGAGGAGTTGATGATCATCTGATTTTGCCGGTGCTGATTTCATGTTCCTTCACGAGCCCATGAGCTCGTATTACCAGGTGTCAGACCCTGCAGGCTGCTATCACATTCCTTATCAAGTGCATCCTCTCAGGGCAGTTTGCATTAATACTGTGCATGCACAGAAATCTGCCCTGGGCTTTAAGGCTGGTGGTTGGGTACTGACTGGTCTTGCTGTAAATGTCAGCTTCCAAAACTGTTGAAACTTGCCGAGGGAACAGCACAGCATGGAACAAAATGACAGGTTAAGTTACAGAACAGCTCGACACTGCCGGACATGCCGTGAAATGGTCTTGGAACGGGAAACACAACAGCAGCTTGTCGTGCTGCGTCTGTCCAGGTTCTTTATCTAGTCACTGGCATGACGTTCTCTTTTTAAAATGTGTAATGATTTTAAAAGTCTCTCAAGGTTTGTGTCAACTTTATCAATCTGTTGTGATAAGTGGCACAAAATGTACCTCTATTATGTCAAATCAGAATTTTATGAACTTTGTCAATTTAGATTAAGAGGGTTCTGTTTTCTCTGTCTTTGAATGTAAAGCTGAAGGTCTGTCACGCTATCTTTTTACAGAGCCCTTTATTGAAAACACTTGCAAGCGTCACTTAGCTTATTACAGCAGCGTTAATTAGAGAGCCGTTGAAACTGTGTAGCGGGAATCTCAATGAGAGAGATCATTAAAACGTGGAATGTAAGAGGAAATAGGGTGAAACAAACTGGAATATCGTAAAAAAATAAATAAAATAAAAAAAAAGTAAAAGGGTGCAGCACGGTGTGCTAGACTGGTAAATTGTGTGGCTGAGAAAAAGAGGCAGGACTGTTTGGGCTCCCTAAAAATAGACTTTAAGTGTCTTGCAATGTGCTACTGCTGTGAGATACAAACATTCAGCTTGATTTAAGTCCAGGCTAGAGTGGGGACAAGTGGTAAAACACCACCAGAGAGAGGAGTGGCGTGATTCAACCTTGTCTGAATGTCACCAAGTAGTCTGCAGTGTCAGTGTCTGTTTCCTGTCCAACACAGCAGTAACTACCCTGGCAGCAGGAGCTGCTTCTGCAGCTTCTTGTCACTAAAATGTATTTTTCTTGTGTTGTTACTTGTTCTCCGTCCTCCTCTCTTTGCATTACTTGCGTTTAGAAAATTAGGTTTTCTTTTAGTCCGTCACATCTGTGTTACTACAGGAGTGCAGCCTTCACCACCAGACACACACACACACACACACACACACACTGTAGGCAGGGAAAAAGAGCATGAGACAAACAAAAAGAAAAAAAATACAGCAGAAACATTAAGAGAATAGAAACATGACACTGAAACAGAAGGATACGCAGAGATAAAAGAATAGGTACTCTGCTTAGCCTAAATCATCACAGATTCATACAGGCATGCTTTGATCTAAATAGTTTTATCCTATTTACTACTGTATTTGAGTTGTTGTTAAATTGCCTACAGTCTTGTATTATAATACCATGAGTGGTTCGTCATTATAACGTCTAGAAAAACCCTTACAACTTTGCTTTCCCCCCAAAGTAAGTAATCTTTTCAGACGTTTTGGCAGTCATGAATCCTTAGAGTCATGTTTTCTTCAACAGGTGATAAATCTGCCAGTGTACCGGTGAGCATTTCAACTCATTTTCAGTAAATAAGCCTGTTTTAAGTGGAAATTGGATCGCCAGTCAGTCTCCACTTTCCTCTGAGATTTTGTGCCAGGTGGCAGACGAAATTGCATGAAAGCGAGGTTTATAAGGGAACCAATCTAAATGTATTCCATAGCCATTACTTTGTGCAGGCAACATTAACTTCATTAACTTCAAAGGCAGGAAAATAATTGCCACTTTTGAGATTTCATTTTTCAATTTTCAATCTTTCAACCTGTCTTATTTCGTCAAAGAAACTGACTTCTATTTGAAGTTAGTTGAAATATTCTTATGGCTCAGGCAAATTTCCCCCTTATTCTGAGATAATGAGATGAAAACTCTGCCGCAGACAAGTGATGAAGATTTTGTTTTTGTTGTCCTGGCTTCAGGTGGTATCTTTTCGTTCTCCCTTCAGACTCATATCCTGCTTCCTCTCATGCACCAGGATCAAGAAGTCCTGTAGATGTGAAGATAGAAGTCAAAATCCAAAACAACTCCTCCTTCTCTCTCTCTCTCTCTCTCTCTCTCTCTCCCCCTGAGCGATAACAGCTCGCTCTGTTCTGATTTTCAGGGCGAGCGAGCTGACCCTCTGTGTGGGCTGGCTTGCATGGCCTTCACTGATAAGGAACATGCCTGCTCATGTTGTACATGAGTGGGCTGGAAGGTGGTTAGAGAGATAGAAGAAGAGATGGATATAGAGTGCGTATTAAAAAATCTTCCTCTCCATAGTGGTCACACAGCAACTGAAGTGAGGAGGTTGTTCCGTCTGTGTTGAAATGATTGGATAATGGGACTGGAAATGCTTTTGTCCACTTGAACTCCTGAAAATGTCAAACCTGCTTTCACTCTCACGTAAATGGTGATTATTGTTTCACCGTGAGCCGGTGCGTTACAACAATGCACAGCGTGTGTCTTTGTTGTCATGTGTGAATGGCAACATAAAACATGTCCAGCATTAGCTGACAGGGTTTGAGAAACATTAGCTGACAAAACAGAATAGCTTCATCCTCCCAAATGCCAATCAGGTCCTCAAAAGACTGTTTTCCACCTTTTTATTTTTCTTTTGTTCACATTCAGGCTCGCTTATAAAGCCTGTCTATTTGCTTAAAACAAGCTCTTGGAAATGCAAATTCACCTTAATTTTAATTTCAAAGGTTTTAATGGAGATGGACAGGAGTGGGCCTGTCACGATAATTATACTATTGACTTATCGTATGTGTATCAGTGAGTTGATAACATTGAGACCTCAAAAATTGGCAAGTTTCAACACCAAACAGAGGTCAGGTGGTCCTTCTCCAGGAATATTTGTGTGTGAATGTATGCTGTGTCCGAAATCACTCACTACTCCCTATATAGTGCGCTACATAGTGAGTATACCATTTTGTAGTGCTGTCCGAATGTCTAGTGGGAATTATTATACCCAATATAGTGGACTCAAAGTATCCCACAATGCATCGCGAAAAGTAGTGTGCAAACAGTGGTCACTAAACAAGCAATATTTACCATCATGCATTGCGCTGAGAGAAAAATGGTGAACTATGTCCACTATGTCGGACTCCCTATGTAGTGACTAGGGAATTTGTGAGTGATTTTGGACACAGCCAGTTCAGCTGCCACAGCCAAATCGATGAGGCATATCTTAAAACCTTCCTTCTCCCGTAGAATTTCCACAAGAGGCAGGGATTCTTTTTTCCGGAATGCCAGAAATTTCCTCGAGTATATCTTTGTCCTCCCCACATATCTGTCCCTCTCACTCTCACTAAGGAGGACAACGCGCAGCAGAACATGGGACTACAGGTTGTTAAGTGTCAGAAACACGCAGTGATAGCTGAAAGGGGAAGACAGGTCAATAAAAAAACAGGGGCCTCTGGGGAAATGGAACGCCTGGCAAGTGTGTTGCCTGTTAAAAAAAATAAATATTTAAGTGCAGTTTTTGTTAACAGAGCCTGAGAGTACATTTTATTCACTGTATTGGTTATATGGTTTTACCTTATTTATCTCTTGTGTATTCAGGATATTTAAACATTTTTGAGACACTGCAATTCTTACTTATTAAGATCTTAAAAATTAAGGTGCACCTGCATTATTATTTAATATCATTAGCATTATATCAGTGTCATAAAATGGTATTGAAATGACAATATAGTTTATCATAGTGTTGTAAAAAGGACTTAAATGTTATACTTGAGTAAAAGTCAAGTTATTGTGTTTGTGAATATTAGTTTGTTAACCGTCAAAGTCACCCAGATGAATGGCAGTTCATCTGGGTCATATATTATCTGGTTCTGTGTTTATTGTTACAGTCTCTTCTACATCGTATATAGGTGCGTAGTGAAAAATAGAAACCTTCCTCTGTTTTTTTTTCCTCACCCCTGGCCCTGATACTCTTCTGTAGCACACCGTAGGAACATAATCACTGTGAATTCTGTGAGTCTGCACCTGAGCATAAAACACTTTGAAGGTCCTGCCTGATGAACATCACACTTGACTCTGGTGTCATTTAACAATAACTGATCTTTCCACTGCCATGGAGTTTTGACCGTGGCTCGCAGGATGTTCTAGTGCTGTGGGTGTTTCTTATCGTTGTTGTTTTTTTGTTGTTGTTGACGCATACTCTTTAGTCGCTCCACCTGAAACTGTTCTTGGACAGGTTTCTCTGTGACTGGATCCACAAGGTTTCTCATATCATAGGGTTTTATCTTAGAGTTGCCAGAACAGTTTGTGCTGTCACTTTCTTGTGTGCAGGAGAGACTCTGGGTGGCCTTGTAACAGAGGAAATGAATCGGGAAGGGTCCAAGGCTAAAAGAGTTAGCAGTATGCTGTTCATAACACATGCAGACAGGGTACGAGGATCTTTTGCTGTGGTTTTGCAGCTCTTTCTATACTCCATTCCTGCCTCACTTCTTCATATACAGTCACTGAGACAATATGAAACATTTTTCAGGAGATTTAATTACACTCTACATTTAAGATTCAGATGTATCACTCAGGAAAAAGACTGTCCACTTCACCTGGCAATAAAGTTTGTTGACAACAACGTTTCAGTACAAAGTCCTTCATCAGGTTTTCTAAGATAACTATCCAAGATTGTTGGCCTTCGGTCTTCTCCTGTGCAGCTATCGACCTTAAGGTGTACAAAAGCCTCGCTCTGTAGATGTATTACTCTGAAATGCAGCCTTGTGTGATTGTGTGTGAGTGTGTGAGTGTGTGTGTGTGTGTGTGTGTGTGTGTGTGTGTGTGTGTGTGTGTGTGTGCGTGCGCGTGTGTGTGTGTGTGTGTGTGTGTGATTACTGTGTGTGTGATTACTGTGTGGTGGGCTGCTGTGATTATAAACCTGTCAGGAGACCAAAAGCTTTTCATCTTAAAAATACACCTTTTTTGGGAAGACATAATTATCCTTAAGAGACAAATTAATGCTACCGGGGAAGTCTGCCATCAAAGAGGAAAAATAAGGTTTCATAATTGATGAGAAATCCTTTCATAAGATTTATCTCAATTCAAGTGACAGTGACTATTTGAATACTGAGTTTGTTATCGAAAGAGTTGGCTAGTTCATTATAACAACCCTTGCCGGCAGAAAGGTGTTGTCATGAAACATTTCTATGAAGTCTGACTTGCTACAGAGTTGTATTCACTGACCATATGTAAAGGGTGGTGCTGGTTAAAAAGGCAATATGTCAGACGGGGCCAGAATTTTTAATTGAAAATGTCCAAAATGTAACTAACATTATCAGCAGAGTATGAAGAAACAATATGCTAGCCAGCTAGCCCCAGCCCATCCCGTCTCCTAATACCACTAGTTAGCCGCTGTAGTTTCAGCGGGGGGATGCTGAAGCAGTCAGCCACTCCTCACTGCAAAAAAAACTCTCCTGTTGTCACCTGCCGTGTCTTCCTGTCCCTTGAGTTGTGAGGCTGCGATGTGGGCAGACTCCTGTCAGCTAATAGCGCCACTCAGCTAGTGGCTAAGCTAAAGATGACTCCAGTAAAGACAAGTCCAGTGTAGTTAGCAGCAGTAGGTGATTATTGTGACGATTTCTGCACCAGATTACTTGACTGACTGCAAATCACTGAACATTTTGAACAATCCAGAATAATCAGATGAAAATACCAAACAGCGCTGGTGATGTATGGTGAAATTGCCAAATTTTTTAATTTGGTGACATTTTACCAACCTGGAGAATACGTAATTGATCAAGAAGAAAAACAAATTTAAGTTCGAATGACATCATTTATTTGGAATTTGAAACATCTGTGAACACTCGGTGTTTGATGATCTCAGCTCAAGTCTTTCGTGTCTCTTTTTTTCTGTCTCTTCACAGGAAGTTCATGAAATTCTCAAAGAATATGAACTGAAGTACTGCTTTGTGGACCGCAACAAAGGCACAGGTAACACTCTCACTTTACCACACACACAAACACACAGATGCTTGTACTCCTATACTTGTGAGGACTGCTACCAACATGCGTTCACTAATCCTAACCTTTACCTTTACCACCACATTTAGACACCTAACCACAACTCTACACCTCATTCTGAACCTAAAAGCTGTTAAGTCTTTATCCTTAAACAGATAAACAGAGGAGCATTCAAAATGACCTCAGGCTCCAAACTTGTTGTCCTCACAAAGATAGACATACAAGATCTTATACACACATGCACACACATGCAGCTATGCTTAAATGAATATGTAAACCAAACCCTAAACACACAGTACATCCATGTCATATCTGTCATCACGTGTATTTATAGTTGCATGGAATGGAGTGAAGTAGTGATATCCACTGTGTGGACGGAGGGATGACTGGAACTTTGTATGGTTTCACATTTTGTACAAATTGTGTAGAGGTCAGACTGGTTGATGACCTGTGACTCTAGTTACTAAGGTCTGTTTCCATGTTCTCTTAGCAGAGTAATGGTGATTAAATGACTGGCTTTATGTAAAAAGGACTTCTTGCTGTTGGCTACTGTTTGACAAAATTGACTCTGAATTAACTCAAATAAGCAATTCAACCTAAAATTACATTAAGTAGAACTAGCTAAAACTAATACAATATAATACAACAGTTAACAAATGACAGGGGTTTCCTGAATCAAGTTGGCGCTCATTGATGTAATTGAGGCAAACAAAATAACACAAACCCCCTGTCAGTGTAAGGCAATGCAATTCAACAGCAGCACAGACTGCAGCCTCCAAAATCCCCATAAAGTTGAATCAACACCAATTATTTGCCAAATACTGAATATTATTAACTTCATGAAGATAGTAGAGTTGTTTTATTAGACTGCATTACTTTGAACCAGTTATACGGAATATTGACACCAGAATGCAGAATGTTGTGTGCACCATTTCCCAACTTTCCATCTCCATTTCTTTATCCTCCTAAAGTTTTTTGTTTGGGAATATTTACTTATAAAATCGGGGCAGCTCCATCTACCTCCCCCTAATGAGGGAGCAGTCTGCAGCAGTCTCACAACAATGGCAGCACCCGTCTTAATTCTTTATGACCTATAAGTTAACTGAGGATACTGTGTGACACAAATTAGTGATATTTGGTCAAATTAAAAAAATCAACTTTATTGACTTGACTTCTATTCAGACTTAAGTTTGGGATCCAGAAGATTTTAGTGTTTGTGGCTTGAGGGTTTCTGCTGTGAGATGCACTTAAAAACAAGATAGGTGGCTGGTAGAAGGGATCTTTATATTAAAGCACTAGCAGTAGGAGTCAGCGATCGATTCAGTTCCAGTGTTTGTAAAATAAAGAAAAGTTGCAATATGTAAGAATTTTTGTTTAAAAAAACATTTTAATTTAACGAGAACTAGTGCAGTGCCCGTAGGAAGCATGTATTCCTATAGAAAAGTGGGAGGTTAAGTAGTTTTTCATGGATGGCCAAATGAGGTTGTGTTTGAAGGGATATAATTGGCAGTTTTTGACTACTTTTGATTATACCATTATATTTCACCTTAAAAACTATTTACCTTGCCTTGTTTGGTGTCATTATTCTTTAGCACAACCTCACATGTGTGACTGTACAGTTAGTTTTTCATTTTTGACATATTATATTAACACTATGGACCTAAAATCACAAAATAACATAAAATCAGAGTAGGAAAAAGTTAGATTTTTTACTGTGAAAACCACAAATATGTTTGATGAAAGAATCGCATTAGTTATAATGCAAATATAAATTGTTGTTTGCTAAATTTGTGCATACGTTTTTGAAATTTACAAAGTTATGTGTAACTATTTACATTTAAATGCGGGCAACGCTCAGGCTCCTTAGCTCATTCCTGCCTGTTCCACATTCAGCAGTCTCCTCCTTGTTTTGACTCACAACACAAAACACTACACACTACACTAAACACTATATAACACACTAAACACGCTATATGTCAGAAATCTCTCAACTCTCAAAACTCGCTATCTCTGTCGCTGTCTCCAACATGTCACTGCTGCTGTCACTCATCGGCCTCTGTCCCTCCCACAACTTCCTGTTCCTCAGCAACCAAACTTGCTGCTTGGACACTTTAGTGACAAAAGCCCGTTTTTACCGTTTCTTCCTGCACCAGACACAAAGCAAACGTGGGGGCAATGTTCGTGAAAAAGCCTGGCGGACATTATTTAGTCCGGTTTTGGACGTTAAACATTTAAAAAATGTTATGGCACACCTTCAATCACAGACCCACATAATAAATTTAATCTTATCCACTAAACACATGAATTAACAGTGAACCATATTTTACCGGATAAGCGGTTGAAAATGGATGGATGGATATTTTAGTCATGTTTTAATGATAGTCATTGTCATTAACTAAAATCCTAGCTGTGTATAAGAGTGGCTGTCTCATTTTGAAGGCTTTCCCACATCCTCACCTTTCGGAGTACATCTGGTCCTCACAAGCCTGGAAACACAAGAAGACACACACGTACGCACACACACAGACCAGACCTCCTGCCCCTGGAGTGTGTCCCTTTCCAGGGAAATCTTACATAGTGTCTATATTTAGTCCGTTCAGTCAGCCAAGCACCTGAAACATAACGCTTTTAGAAAGTAGAGGGGAGCTGTAAACAGCTGAGATATCAAAGCACCAGCCTGTCCAAAAGGTTAATGGGGTTTCAGAGCCTGATAAAACACAGGCCCTCATCGGACCAGCAGCCACAGTACTCGAGTAATTAGTCTGCTATGGTGGTGTTGGGCTCGGATGCACTGAGTTGAGTGGAGTGGGATGAGAGTCCATTGTCAACCAGAGGTTGTGTAAGAGCAAGTTTAGTTAAATTTCCACATTTTCCTTTGTCTATCTTAATATGTTCTTTATTTATCTCTCAGTCACGGTGGTTCTTCTCCAACACCACCATCTGTCACTGGCACAGTCTTTGTCGGCCTCTCCTTTTTACAGATCCCTCCTTTGTCTTTTTCCATCCAACCTCTTCAGTGAAGTACCACTTGTTTCATTTCAAGGACTTATTTCAGCAGTTTGACAGCATAATCTGGTAATGACCAGGAGTCTCAATGTGAGGTCTTTGAATTAAAATGGAGAATGTTTAAAGTGAAATTTACATCTGTCTTCAAAGTGTTTTGCTTAGGGCCCGGGGTGAGGTTTTACCAGGTACTATCTTCATGGATTATATCGAGGAACCAGTTGAGATAGACACAGCAGACGAGTGGCTGTAGGAGGTTTTGTCTGCTCCGAGGCGAGAGCGGGGGCTTTCACAGTTTGTTAGCTTCACACTCAAGTTTGAAGCCACTTGAAGATCAGTGTTCAGGATAGCTTGTGTTGATAAGAGGATGAGAGTGAATAATACAGAAAGAAGCATCAAAACCATGAGTTTTCAGATTATATTCTAAAAGCTTGCTGTTCATGCTGAAACACCCAAAAACATGTAATTTAGAGCAATGACTTCCTCTCTTTTAAAATGACCACCATCCTATGGTAGTGGGGTTGAACAGATAAGACATGGACACTTAGCAGGATAACCTCCAGGGAAAGTACCCTTTCTGCTGCAGACAGCTGTACAGGTAATGATTTTGATCGTAGCTTTCTGCTAACCCAGATTCTACACATTCTCTACACGCACCCATGGAAAGTCAGGTGAAATTTCGTAGTCTACAAAGCTTCACAGCCAACCAGCGTTGCAATGTCTCCTAAACAAATGAAGTAGATTGAGACTGGTTTTTAAAATGTAAGAAAATAATATAAAAAAGGTATGTAATAGCTCCATACAGCTCATCCAACATATATCAAGTCTCCGGAAGCCCCAAGATCCCAAAGTTGCACAAAAAGCTAGGTGTTAAAACCTACTGGGTATCGATTGTCTCATCCAACTCTGGCAAAATACAGACAGGAGAATTTTCCGAAATGTTGACCTGTTCCTTTAATATTGCAGCTCTGAATTAGGACCTGATTCCTAGTGCAATCCCATACCAGCATACTGTATGTCAGTGATGGCCAACAGAGTGCCATTGACAGCCAACATGTCGCAGAACAATGAACTCGCCTGCTGAGATGATTGAATGTTGGTTGGAATGAAAAACCTGCACATTATAAACATTCCATGGTGAATTCATGGCTACTTTAACCATATATTACCATTTAACCCCCCCAACATAAGACCACAGTTGACAAATGTAGCCATTTTCAAGATGATATCCTCCTTTCATCTGCAACCAAACTATTACCAAATTATCTCTTCATCATTGACCAAAGCTGGATTTAAAAAAGATATGGTCACAATTTTTTGTGGTCGATATGTTGTGTTTCCATGTCAAGCATGTGGTGATTCTGGCAAAGATTCTCTGAACAAAACCAGTTTGAACGAGTTGATGCTAAAAACTATATACACTTTTTGAGACTTTTGCAAACAAAAAAAGAGCGAGTTGTATCCAGCTGAGCAGTGGAAGCTGTGGAAACGGCGCGTGTGTGTGTCTGTGTGTGTGTGTGTCTGTGTGTGTCTGTGTGTGTGTCTGTGTGTGTGTCTGTGTGTGTCTGTGTGTGTGTGGTGGGGGATCCCGGGCTGCTTCAGTTAGAGGTGTGGAAGATTGATTTCATGCTTCTGTAGCTTTGCACTTTGCGTGTTTCCATGTGTGTGTGTGCTGAAGGAGTGAATGTTTTGCCTTGATCCGGTAACCCCTCGGCTTGTCGCCTCTTTACTTTCCCCGAATGCAAACCTCTATCCAACCTCAACTTCTTTGTGTTTGTCTTGTGCTGATGTATACATGCCTGTTTGTGTGTTGTAATGTGTGTCATAACAAATTTACAGCAGTGTTTCTTTTATGTGACGTTATGTTAATGTATGTACGTTTGTGCACGCGTGAGTGTGTGCACGCGTGAGAGTGTGTGTGTGTGTGTGTGTGTGTGTGTGTGTGTGTGTGTGT
>CAEMYA010000488.1:2765031-2783859 GCA_903131615.1 Diplodus sargus
CGGTCAGCTTGAACCTGCCAGCCTTTGGATCAGTTTTCATGACAGCTGGATAACATCACCCCGACCAAGTGTTTATAGTCTGACTCACCGTCTCTTTCCCCTCTCCCTCTGTCTCTTTATCTCTTTCACCTTTTCTGCCTCTCCAGTCTCACAGCTTTAAAATGTAATAGGATTTTACATTTCTTCTTGTCACTGCCGTCATGTAACAGTTGGAAAAGTTGGGGTGAAGCACTCCATACAACTGTTTAAAGTGAAGAGCTGAAGCATGTTAAAAAGTTCAGAATCTGGAGCTCTTGAAACCTAGATCCTCGTCGGTGTCAACACACGTTTTCCCGTTCTTTATCTAAGGGGAATGATGCCAATATTGTATGTTTTGGATCAACAGCGTCTTTGTGCGTATGACTTTGTGCGTGTCCTTTTCATTTTTTTTTCACGGTTATCAGAACGCTAAAAATGTCATAGGTAAAATGCTAAGTTCCAAGATCAAGTTGTTGATCAAAATGTTCTTTGTCACCTTCTTTTTTATTTCTCAAAGAGAAAGAAAGTACAGAGATGACTGCATTCCTTCAATTCATTCTTTTCGTGTTGCTTTCGTGTCTTGGCAGCCTTCTTGCATTTCTCCCTTTGTGCTTCATCCTTGAGATTATTGACGTCGTTTATATGAAACATTTTTTTATATATTTTTTGGGGAGGGGCTGGATCACCTGTGAATCACAGTGTGTGTGCAGCTATGTGTCATCCTTTTCAATGAATTTTGAGGTTATTTTGTTTCGGTCGGTGAAGCTCTTTTTTTTTACTGTTCGGGAAGATCGCTGTCATTGTTGCGAATGCTAACAAGTGTCAGCAGTGTCGCTGCTGCACCTGTGAAACAGAAGAAAGTCCCCTGGGACACATGTTTCAGAGCCTCTTGTGTCTGAATTGCTTTTGTGTAGTATCAGTTTTTGAGTAAATTTTAAATTAAAAGTAGCTAAACAATGTAAAAATGTTTAAGCATTCCTTGTCTCTCTACAGTTCACACATATGTACACGCTCTTGAAGAGACAATGGTGGAATGAAAGTGCATTTACTTGAGTGTTCTAGTTACTGTAGCGCTTAACTACTCCTTTTTCTGCTAATTTATACTTTATTCTCCACAGCATTTTTGAGGCAAATATTCTACTCAACTACATTTATTTGTGTACTTTGGTGGCTAGTTACCTTGCGGATTCAGATTTTTAATATAAAATAACTAGAATGGCATTTTTTTAATATATATATTTTTATGTATATGGTGGGACGCATATCACCTGAGAAACATCTAACTGCTGCAAATTGTAGCTGTTGTCCAGGCTAGGAGCTCTTTGTGGTATTTACGAAGCTGCTTAGCATGCGTACTTTAGCAGAGCTCCCTTTAACGCAATACATAAATGTCTTAGAACCAACAAATGGACATGGGCGAAAACATAAGTTCCTTAGCAGAGGTTATTGTGATTATTCTGTTAGCATTCGACAATGACACATCCCACGAGTCATAATCATTGAGCTACATTGTTACTCTTATAAAACCTATTCTAGTACTTCTGTTTTTAGAATACTTAGTTAAATATGTTGTGCTTATGATGTCACAAAATATGGACAGACGTTGACGTCATTATTCAGCGCAAATGAGAGCGATGATCAACAGATCACAGGGTTCACTAACATTTCCCTGTTAGGTTGACTTATTAAAGTGGGATGTTTTCATGCGATGGACTTTTTTTTATACAAATCATGCTGCATGGTTGATACTCTTTTATTAACTTCAAACTGGGCACACTTGAAGAATTTACACCCTCCACAAAATGTGTTTATTCCTTTGTTAATAGTCAAAATGATGCACTTTTTATACCGCAGCATTCAAAAGACACATGTTTTGTCACTGTGAGGCTGAACTACAACAGAACACAGCAGTTAGCAGTCAAATTAGCTTAAAATATGAAATTGCTTTTATATTGGTTTTATTTATCTTTCTGCTGTTGTTATCAGCCCCTGGGCTCTGTAATAAATGCACAATGAAATATTAATCTTTCCGAGGAAATTGAAGTTTGCTCTGTGAACTTAGTTTTAAGGGTTTTCACACAGCGGGTTCAGCATCATCAGATGAATTCATCTTCTGTAATAAAGTTTATGGGATTTATGTTTTATTAGAGAATATGTGGCCCAACATTGAAATATTGTTTGTTGTTTGATAACTTATAGATAGATGAGTTATATAAATGTGGTCTATATTTTGAAATATTACTCATCAATATCAATATCAAACATGATAAGCTGAAAACAACAGAGCTGAAAAAACATAACATTATTTAAGCATCCCTGAAGGGTCAGAAGGGTTAGGCTCTGCTGTCGGGTCGGTATGGATAGAAAAATTACATAATTCCCCCGTGGTAACAGAAAACTGGTACATGGTTTTAATGCGAGCATAGAGAGATGTTTATAATTGGAGTGAAAAGCGCACATAATCCCTGAGCTGAGTGTATCACACAAAACAGTCGAGCATGCACAATACCCAAACATTTTCTGAATGCTATGATCATCACTTGGGAGTTTGTTTGTGTGTGTTTGCATGATTGCGGGACTCCTTTTTAGCAACAGGTCCATTATAGACATAGAGGATTGGACTCCCTCCAGTGTTTATGATCATTTGAGATATCAGATACTGGAATTGCTGCACACAGACGGACCTCTGACAGGAACCAGTTAATGGAAAATTCTGTTATTCCTTTTAGCTTCTATTTTCATAGCTTCCACCATCGTTACCATCATGTTGTTGATGCAGTCAGATTGTTTGGATGATTTTTTATTCATCCTCCGTCCATAGGACATTATTTCATCCATTCTTTGAAGAAAGAAATCCTGTATTGGCCGACCAACGGGGGATTATTAAGCACAAACCTTTGAAAACAAATATACCAGCTGATATTTGTGAAGATTCTGAAGTCATCCCTGTCATTTCATGTCTTAGCACTTAACATATTTAAAATTATATGCCACCGTTCATTTGGTCCCCAATGGTCCCATAAAAATTGTATTTGCAGGAAAGTGTGACCTCTCTTTTTCTTCTCTTATATTCTTGTATCTCTATTTATGTTATGCAAATGACCAAAGGTATGTAAGAATTTCACTGTAATTACTTGTAATTATATGTGACAATAAAGTAAAGTAAGTAGGTTGCTCTTTGGCAAAATATATGATAAGGCCGCACTGTTTTGAAACTATCTCGGACATACAATATGCATGCAATATGTATGCAGTAGGCTAATATACTGTAGACTATATAGGCAACTCATTGAATACTGAGCCCTGTACCGTTATAGCATTGTGATTTCAAAGGCCCCCCAGCAGAGAGCACAATGGCATGTCCCTCAGAGTTGCCGTAAGAATACAGCTTAAATTCCAGATATGTGGCGCGAGGCGAAAACCCTTTTAAACCAGGCACAGGGGTGTTTTCAGGACACTTGCCAAGTTGAGATGGGAGAGTTGATCTGACTCCCTTAGCTGGTGTTGGAAAACAGTTTTCTCTGCCGGGTGAGACAGTCTGAGGTTGCCGAGAGGGACAGTAGGGAAACAGTTGTGACTGCAGTGGTGTGCTAATGACCAGCTCCTGCCTCACGGCAACTCTGAGGGGAAACATGGCCTCAAAATCAGAATCACGTCATCGTCCAACGCAATGTTTCACTGGGGACATCAACGCGTGTCAATTCAGACATCGCCTAACCCTGTATCAGAAAAAGCATCAGCCTTGTTGATTCGTTGTGTCATGTGCTGTAGCTACAATTCAAGGGATTAAAGGACTCATTTCCCTTCCAGCTGTTGGGAGATTCACAAGACATGAACAACTACTGGCATTTTAATTGACACAATCTGCCTGCCTCAAACGTCACAGCCCCTGTTTGCAATGCAGACTTTATACTAATCAACGGTTTTATTATAATTTGTTAAATGTGATTAAGTTATTTCAGTGTGAGTCTTTTCCTTGAGGTGTGTGTGACTAGCTCCTCCTGGGATATAGGTGTTAATTACACCTAAGATAATTATGTCAGAGGACACATTAGTAATTGACTTCATGCTAATTTCCTATACACATTTTGCTCTAATTGAAGTTATTGAATGTAACAGCAGAGATTTCCCTCATAACTGTTGTCCTCTGTGTCATAATTCTCTGGGGTGTCGCAGAACCTCTCCTGGTTCCTCTCTGGTCCCGGCTTGCTCTAATTGAAACGTACTGCTCGGAACAGCTTTGGCATGCATCTGCACCTCATGACCATATCAGTTCACCGAGCCAGCCTCTGCCGTTGGACTTATTAGGTCATACTGATGGAGAGTGTTTATGTGTCCGTGTCAGTGCACGTCTCTGTGTTTAATGTGTGTGTTTAAGCGGGCCCCGCTGTGTGTGTACATACCTCCATGTCTCCATTTGCGGCTTCGCTCCGGGCTGTTGCTTCAGCTCCTTGGCTAATGATGATTTTTTTCTTAAACACCCACCCTCCAAACACACTCACACACACACACACGCACGCACACACACACACACACACACACACACACACACACACACACACACACACACACACACACACACACACACACACACACACACACACACACAGGCAGAGCTCCTCTGGTGCTTCCTATGCGTCCTTCTTCTCCCCTGTGTTTTTTTACTGTAATATATTTTGTAGGCAAAATATCTCCTTAGAAATCCTCCCGCCGTCCTTTGATCTATGGCCCTGAATATGAATACCATGTCAGCTCGCACAGACCTGAGCCAGGAAAGCTTGAATGCATTTGTACCATTGGCATGTCATTTCAAATTCAAATTGATATTTTGGAGAAAGTGACAACCCTAATAGTTACTGGCCCTCAGCTGTGATAGGTCCAGAGTCCAAAGTAAAATCCAGTCATTGTTGAGTTAGAAAGGTAAGGTTACCAGACAGTCCAAAATTAAAACACACACACACAATCGGACGATATTTTCCCTGACATTATGGGTGAAATCTCCATCATATTAAGTCAAAGGTAAAGTTAATCCCTTGGGTCTATCCTTAAATGGGAGTTGATGGAGGCATTTGTGTTTATTTAACAGAGTAGCTCCCGTGTTTAGCACTCAGCCTTGTACTGACCTTGTCTTGTTAAAAATATCCTTTGGTTTTTGAATGAATGTTGAAATGTTGTGGTACCTCGTTAGAAATGTGCTGGTTTACACTGCCAACAACAGAGAGCAGCGTGACATGGTGACATGATGATGTAGTGACGTAGTGTGATGTCATGAAGTCACGGAATCAAAGGCCTGAATACTGACAAGGCATTTCAAGCACCTCAGGAGCAGCATTTTCTTTGGAGGAGGAAATCTCACACTTTGACCTTTTATGTACAACAACATATATACCCCACTGAAGGAAAGGGTGAAAACGAGAAAGCATAATACGTGTCCTTTAAGGCTTCCCCTCACCATTAGTAAAATGGAGGCACTCTACCAGCAGCTTGTTAGCTGGCCCATGGCCCGTGTTCATAAAGTTAAGCATCCATCATTATCAGTCTCCATGCTCACATTACTGGGCTGTGCTGGGATTGTCACCGCTGGATAAAATCTCATTATCAGAACAGATTAGGAGTTGGCTGCAAATTTGGTCCAGCTCTGTTGATGTTTGATTTAAATTTTGGAGCTTTGCATCCCAAGCATTTCAACTCACCTGTTGCCAGAGGCCGTTGATAAACGATGGTCATTAAACGGGAATGTTTAATTTTAATACAGTAGATATCTCTTGGGGTTTCAGAACAGGCCAAACAAAATTATATGCAAATTCACACGCTGATGAGTTTTAATTATTTATTTCCCATTCTCAGATCCTATCTTGTGTGATCCATTTCCTCTTCCCATCATTCAAGTGGCCTCAGGCAGCGATCCGTGTCATCAGTTTTAATCAACTAATTATTATTTATATCCACAACTCATTTCAGATCACAGACCGGCTGAGTGTAGCTTCAGAATATTTCCACTTTTGAGAGGACATTTACAAACAATTCAAAATGCAGGTCAGAAAGTCAGTTGACTTTTGGGAAAACTTTATAAATACTAAATATGGATGAAGTGTGAGGCTCATGTTTGACTTGGCTCTCAAATAAAATCTCAGCCAGACAGTCAGAATGGCAGACAGGCAGCTCGGCAGGCACACAGATGCACACATTTGCATATGTACCCACAGACGGGCAGATGAAGCTGTCTGCCAGGCTGTTAGAAATCTGTAGGCATCAATTCATCCAGCCACACAGCCACAGTGAGCCAGCCGCTTCCACATGACGCCACAAGTCCAGAGGTATGTGTACTAATTCGGCAGCGCTGCGGAACCAGGGATCCGAGAATACAATGGCCGGGTTTATCCAGGGAATCCCGGCCTTTCAATGGAGGCCTTTGTGTTTGTCGCTGCACTGTCCAGTAATGAAGACAACACATGCTGGCACAAAGCTCATTGGCCTGTCGCTTTGTGTGTTCGTGACGGTGAGGGTGAAATACAAAAGTACACAGGGAGTGGTATAGAATCATGACAGAAGTAACAACATCCATCACTTGTACTGTTTTCTCTGTAACTTTGCCCTTGAAACCCTCATTTAGCTCTTCTTTCTGTTGCTGTTTACATCGATTACCTATTCTGTTTTTTTTTTCACCACTCTTCACAGCATACATCTCTTTGTTTCTGGGTCGCTGTTGGTTTGTGTTCTTCTCTGGTAATGATGCTGCTGAATGGAGAGTTGATTAGCTTTGCTGTTAGTTGTTTCTGATGTCTGGAAGGTAGCGTTTGGCTTAGAAGTAGAACGTGGAACTTAAGAGGCAATGACTGTGCTTCACTGCTTGTGTTTCCTGCAAATGTCTGAGAAAACATTAAGCTCATTACATGCAGCATTGCGGTGCTGAATATGGGTTCTGAACTGGAACAGGTTTCGGCTATATTAAGGACAAATACACCCCCAGTGTCAATTCTGCTTGTGAATTCCTTAAAGAGATAATGTGTAAGAATGCTGCATTTAAATGTCTAAAAATGACCAGGCCAAACGTTTCCGATGATGTTCCATCCCAGAGAAATCCACAAGTTTTCTCAAACTAACCATATATCTGGTCGTCCAACACTACATCTAGGATAGGGACGACAGCGCACAAGACTAGATAAGTCAAATCCCAAAAGTTAAAAGTAATATTATAGCTCTCCACCTGTTGGTTAACATCTCCAGTCCAGGTCAGAGCAGTATCTGCCTGCCTCATGTGTGTTTGCTGGCTCTTGACAGCTCCAGCAGCTTGGCTCCACCTGCTTCACTCGGCCCTTCCACACAACACTGGCAAATGTCTTCCGTTTTGATGGAGAGACCTTTAGCAGAAGTAACATACAGTATTGTGCATTTAAAATGTCTTTCCAGAGCTTTGGTCCAACTGCACTTCCCTCTATATTGGTGGTTATGCATGTTTCTAATCACATATACACTGCCATCAAATTGTGGCAAAACTTTAAAAAATTAAGAGGTGATGCAGCAAAATCTACAGCCAAAGAAACAAGTTGTAATTGATGGAGATTCAGAATGACAATTCTCCTACATTCCCCACAACATTTAGCTATATGATTACTTGTATTATGTAAGTATTTTGGATGTTCAATGTACAAATAGAGAAATAAGAAGTATTAGGTAGCATTTGCCTGTGACCACTGAAGTACATTTAAATGGGGCCACTGTTTAAACTGGTACATTTACAGTTGATTATAGCCTAGTTTCTGAAACATATGTCCGTGGTTAATCTACTTTGCCAGCAATCATGACGATGCAAACATAACAGACACATAGTGTAGCACGTTCCTGTGTGGTTATGTAAGGCAGCTTTATCATGTCGCACTTAGACAACTCGAGGTGCTTTACATGTAGACAAGGAAAGAAGATCTTTAAAACAACATTCAAGGACAATGAACTAGTTCAAAAAGAATAAGAAGATTTAAATATTTTATGCAGTTAATGGTGACAGCATTCTGAAGAGTTATGAGATTGTGCGACTCTACTTCTGCTTTACCGCACATTAAGAGCAATTGTTTAAATGCGTACATTCGTAATTGGAGTGAAGGATTTAGTGGAGTAATTTGTGTGTGTTTGTGTGTATGTGTGTTTGGACTCGGTCTCGGAGAACTCCACAACACCAGCTAAGAGAGCGATTATGAGACTCAACACCGCTCTTTTCTATTTTCCCCTTTTTCTTCTCCGTCTTCCCGTCTTAAGTGACAGCAGCCGAGTCCATCTAATTGCTTCCCTGGACAGCAGCTTGTCACTGCTCTCTCCCTCTGCCTCTCCCCCACTCTTCCTCCCCTCCTCTTTTCTTTTTCTCCCTCTCTGTCATCATCTGTCCATCTGTCTCCTTGTGAATCACTAAATGCAAATCAGCACCAACCACGCAGATATGGTGCGGCTATAAGCTTTGATCACATGCCACACACACACACACACACACACACACACACACACACACACACACACACACACACACACCCTGTTACTGTACCCCTCACCTCTTGCTGTCAGGCTGTGTGAATATGTCATATCATGTTTCATGTTTGTGTGTGTGTGCTTTCCGTCTGAGTGTGTGTTTATTATTGAATTCTTAAGACTTTCATTAGACCGAGTGCACTGTAGGTAGCTAATGAAGCAATAAGTGCCCCCACGCACACACCTCGGCTTGTTAATAAACATACTCATGTTTAACACCGAGAGGGGAGAAGATGATTGTGATGCGTCTCGCTCCTTCGCCGGTTTCCACCAGCGTCACTGTCCCCTGCGTTTTGCTCGTTACAAGGCGACTGTCAATAAGGGGGCCCGCCACACGGTCCTACAGCTACAGGCCACCTCATTGCTTCAAAGTTCATGAATGACTACATTTTAATTTATGTTATGATATCAGAATGTTTCATTGTCGACTGAAGAATGCCGACAGACATAGCAGCATAGTTGATTTGGTTGACAGTAGCGGGAGTAAGAGCAACAAGTCTCAGACTCAATTCAGCACAGTGCACACAGTCTAATTGGATATTTTAGATACTTATTGATTCAACCACAGTCTGGATATTCTTTTAGATTAGTTCCTCTTGATTGGTTTTGCAGATGAGTGTGGTTCTCACACCCTGAGCTGCTGACTGGTACCAGGCGATGTATTATGAGCTGTTTTTGCAGTAATTACTATCGTTGGAGTGGTGTGTGTGTGTGTGTGTGTTTGTGTGTGTGTGTGTGTGTGTGTGTGTGTGACTCTCTGTCATCCCCACAACAGGACAGGATTTTTAACTAAAGTAGGTAATCCACAGGTAATTAGTGCCATTACACATTTATGCATTTGAGAAATTTTGAGCTCAAAATGTCTGATCTCCGACTAGAAAAGCTTGGCTTCCTACTCGGGGCAAATCCATCTATCCAACTTCATGAACAAGCAGTTATCTGATGTCACGCGACATTGACAGCAGGGATGTATGTATTTGTAGACTACAGTATTTGTAGGAAGCTAATGAATGCAAAATTAATATACGTATCTAATGTTTAAAGTACAAAGAAAAATAAAAAGGTTTAATGACACAGTTTTTCCTCTTCTGTAAGTAGGGTAAAATAGTGAGGGTTAAATTGTGTGTATAAATGCCAAAGAAGTTTGTCACAGTTACCCATGTTTTGACATTGTGCACCTGGAAGGCTTTAATCTCCTTTAAACCACAAACAAAAATAAAAAATGAGTGGGGCAGTCCAGTCACCAGGATAAAATGAATGGCAATTTATGTCTTTACAAAACACTGACGCGTTCACATTTGTATGTGTCACACTTACTTATCACCTTCACATTACATGTTTATGACCTGACAGGTGAGAATGCTGCAAAGTTGGTTATGGTTGTCAAGATGTTGCAACATTTTCGAGTGTGAAACCACTGGATATTTTTCAGGAGACCTTTGGAAAAATTCCAGCCATTCTGTGTGTGGCAACAGAAAAGCAGAACATTGGAGAAGTTAAGACATCTCCAGTTTGTTTATGGCTACCAAAACGGGTATTTCAAGCCTAACCAGGATCTTTTTCTATCCCTTACCCATTAGTTTTTGTGTCTAAACCCAACCAGACCATGAGCATTAAACCAACATAGAAAAAAGGGTAAAACTAAACACACAGCTGTGCAACATAAAGAAATGAGACATTTTTAAATATCCATCATTTGTAGAAAATACATTGCATTCTGGCGATTGTGTTGGCCATGGGCCCCAGTGCAGTTTCAGTTGCTGCCCTGTCTATATTTGTAGGGGGTCTAACACAGTGAGTTATGGGTTATGAAATGTGCCATTATTTAGTTTATAATAAATTGAAGCTTAGGCTTTGCTTCTCTGAAATATGTGAAAATAAATGCAGATATCCCATCAGCGTAATCATATTAACCATCAAGTTTCTGTGTCCAGTGACGACAGATGTCAGAGGATTGTGTCTTATCTGTGGTTCACACCAATGCACATGAAAGACACAGATGTCATAAACACACACACACGGACACACATGGCCTCACTCTTTTGGTTTAAAGCTTCCGTACAAATGGAGAGTGAACACGAAGAAACTCACAATGGTACACCACACAGAGACATACCATTAACATCTGATAATTTATGTTACTGAGTTATCAGAGCTCTCAACCTTGCCGACCACACAAACACACACATACACTGCTGGTGCATCAAAAGAGGAAGTTCACTTTGTGATCCTCTCTGAGGTGTTGTAATGATACTGTTGTGAATATTAATATTTTGTCCCAGGGCGTTTATGTTGTTTGTGTGTCTGTGACAGAGAGCCAACAGGGAGAGTACATGAACTGAAATACTGTAAATGAATCATTCTTTAAATCTAAGCGTATTGATTTAAAAATTAGAACATCATCAGTTTGTGATTAACAAGTCAAATTGCTGTGAATTTCGTAGTTTTGTATTGCCTGTAGCTCCTGAGATAAAAGAACTTTCTGGCTTTGTACGCCTTCGTGTCCTCACAGGTGCATGATGTCACTAATGTGTGTGAGAGCAGAAGCTCACACTGAATTACATTAGAGCTGCAACTAATGATTATTTTCATTATCAATTATTCTGCCAATGACTTTCTCCGTTTATCCTTTTGTGTATAAACGAATCTGGCGACTGATTTGTGTGTTCAGCCATCTCACGGTGCTGCCATTACAGTGCTGGCAAGTTGTAGTGACTCAGTCTCTGCTGCTGCTGCCGGCTCACAGTGACAGTAGTATGGGTAGCTGGACCATGTGTGTTACACAGTGATCCCCCGTTACTGGTGCATAGAGGTGTCACGTTTCTCCAAATTCATGATAAAACTGGATTTTTAATTTAAAGAGCTTCGGCACTGACGGCTTTGCTATTGTTAGTCTAAGACTTTTGTGCCCTGACAGGTGTCACTTTACAAAGAGAGTGATATTATACAACACCAACTCAACTTTATCCAAGATTCCAGAGTTTGACAAAAAGATCAGCCTTTAGTGATTCCACAATTAACAGCAAAAGGTAGAAATTTAGTTTGTCACAAATATTGGTGTTTCAAACCTGTTCAGAGAAAACCATCTCCTCAAGTAGATTAATCTTTGGCAGTGTTATCCATATAGCTCAGCTCTGATTTTCCTCTAAGACTGATGTAATGGTGACAAAAGACTAAAAAATTGAGTCCAATGTGATGTCTTCAAATTCCTTGCTTTATCCAGCCCAAATATATTTGTGTTTCCAGCATATAGTACTATGAAATCTTCAGATCAAAGAAATGGACTGAGGAGAACGAGGGCATAAAGGACTGGTAGAGAGAGGAAGATGGAGTGACATCCACCAGCAGAATGGTTGGTTGCGGGATGAGAAGGAACTAAAGTGATGGATGGAGGTTGAAGGTTAGGATTGACTTGAAATGACAGATTGTATGACTTATAGTTAAAGGGGAGACAGACAGAGGGAGGGCATGACAGAGAGAAAAAATGAGAGTGATGTGCTGGAAGGATCAATAGATGATGAATTGATGATACAATGGCCGACAGGGGAGGGATTACGTGGACAAATGAAAAGCGTTGTTACTGTAATTTACTGAATGAAAGTATTCGCAGTTGATGACAAACTTTTTCCTCGATCTACGGGCTGCTCGAGTGGCCGTACTCCAGTTTGATCATTGGTTTGAATTGAAATTTAAATCAGAATCGGTTGGCAGCATTGTCTTACCCTTTTTCATGGTCATGTTTCCACTCGAAATGCAAATGCACATAATGTACTACAAAACTGTAAACAAGCGCACAAAATTACGTTAGTGGATCATCCATTTTTAGAGTGAAACGTTTCAAAGAGGGTCGGAGCCGCTGAGTGAACAATGTAGCTGTGGGTGGGTGAGTGGGCGGCTAGTTGAAGAGATGCCGAGTGTTGGATCCACTCAGCGCTGCCTCTTATGCATCTCATCCCTCAATCCCTTCATTTCTCCATCTCTCCGTCCATCTATACACTGAACACACCGCCCACAAACCCCGTATATAACTGCATTTAAACAGTAATACTGCAACTGATAACAGCAAGACCATCAAACGCAACGATAGGAGCTCTAGCGAAAGCCATTTGTTTCATCAGTGTGTGATTTTGTAGCCACTAATTCTAAATATTTATCTTCCTTCTGTAGAGTTACTCATTTCCAAAGTAGTTGCATGTTCTGTTACATTTTGGAACTGTTGCATTCAAATGTCAGGATAGTTTGTGATCCTCTGACTGCATCCTGTTCCACACTCGTTGTATCTTGAGTCCCACTGGTGCGTGCTGAACGAGACAGGAGCTTCTGACATGCTGGCTGTTGGTGTGGACATATGAAACCTTGCTACAGCCACGATTTTTCCATAAAAAGAAGACATCAGCTTTACAAACTCCAGCCAGGGTCAAGCCTACTGCAGCTTTTAGTTAGGTTATTGCCTATATAATATGAATATTGCAGCAATGCACTGAGGTTTTCCGTAGATAATAGAGAGTCGGAGAGTCCGTCAGGTTAGAGGTTCAGAGTGATTTATTTGTCATTGTACAACACAGTTTTGCATTATGAAATGAAAGTCTGTTGCTCCTCCGTGCTACATAAGGATAGAACATAAATACAGTTGTCTAGGCTATAAACATCTATACATAAAGGCGTAAAGACCCAGGAGATAGTTCTGTAGTGCATTTTTACATTTGCGTCAACAAGATAGGGATGATAATATGGTCGCCATCTACACATTAAGAGTACGACATTGCTGTCCTGTGACAGTGTAAACACAGAGACCACCTCTCCTTGTCTTGTTCCCCCTATCGGCTCAAGCTTGATTGCAGACTTTGCAGTCTGTTTTCCTGTCAGTTGTCCAGCCTGAACCCCATTTCGTCCATTTAATTTCCCTGTGACCCGACTTTACTACGAAGACTACTATTATTTTTTAACTTTCGCTCCATTAATGCTTTTCCTTTTTGGTCAAACCCAATGGTATAAAGTTTAAGTTCCCTATTGATATTCCTGTCTTGTATTGTCTTTAGTGTTGTACCTATCACAGATGCATAAGCGAGCACAGTTTTTTTGGACTTGGTTCCACAAACATGGTTCCACAACTGGCCTCATTTCTAACATACGTACACTTTTCATAATTAATCCAATCTTTCTGAATGTCGCCTCCGGGGCAGCCATGGAAGTGCTGCAGGCTGGAGGCTTGTGTGGGGACCGTCGGATGGAAAGAGTGAGAGACAAGAGCGAGGGAACAGAATGAAGAGGAAGGGTGTTGATGATTGAGAGGAGAGTGTGGGAGGGCCGACGTGTTAGAAGACAAAAGGGCTCGGAGGATGAGAGGACCGCTGGGGGAGAGGAAGAGAGAGGATGGGATGAGAGAGGTGGATGCAGCTCGTCTGAAGTGTTTACTCATGTAGATACTGTAGCAGAGAGGAGCGATAGAAAGCCACAGAGATGCAAAAGGAGGACGAGAGTTTACACAGAGCTGAGAGGCACGATGATCATTGCCGTGTAATAGCTGTTAGTGTTTGTATTTGTAGACACGCTGATGGTGTTCTACCACCAGGTACCATCTATCAAAGGAGCCACTTGTCGTTTTGCTATTCTCGTCCTGTTTTTGCCTTTGTATCTGTGAGATCTCTTTTATAATGAACACGATTCAGACAATGCTAATGTTTGGATAGCCTTTCAGATCAAAGCTGTGATCCTCTCAAAGACAATGTTTGCTGTGATCTGAGGATTTATACACTTTGCAGATTACAGTCAAAAACATCCTTATGGGGCTTCGCTGTGATGGGTGATTCAGAGGATTCTGTGTGTGTGTGTGTGTATGAGAGAGAGAGAGAGAGAGAGAGAGAGAGAGAGAGCGAGAGATTGATGAAGAAAGCGAGCAGCAAGATCCATAGAGAGGCCTTCCTTTCCCGGCCTGTCAGCTCATGCTTACATGCAGATAATATGTCCTTAGTGCAGGTTGAAATCGCAATGATGATGTAATTTCTAAAGCCCGTCCTCTGCTCCCTGGTTTCCTCTTATCCCTTCATCTCTAAAGAAAATGTAAATCTTTGACATCACTAGTTAAGAGACTGTTCACCTGTAGCAGAGAAGAAGGATCTGTGAAGTGGATAAAATTATAATTTATCACATCACAGCCTGTAAGGGATGAAGCGACCACAGAAAGATAAAAGATTACTTTCGGGCCGTTGGTTGGTGGAATTTCTCATTTAGATTGTTCCGTAATGTTGCTCTTGGATCGTAGTTTTGAATTTTGATTTGAAAAAAAACTAGGTGAAAGCAAGGTGAAAGCTTCAAGACAGAAATCAGAAAAAATAAAAATATAAAAATATTAGGAATTCGCAGTCAGTGTTTTATCTATGTCAGTTATTGTCATTATTCTTTCTTTTATAGTAATACATTTACACGCTACGATTCAATTTGATCCATGTCCACAAAATCAGGTGCCAGGGTCTAGCCATTTTACTGAATATCAGAAGAAACAAAAAAATAAATGAATTGAAAATGTTATTCTAAATCAGTCCACAGCCATAGTGGCCCTGTGAGACCGCGCTTAGCAATGCTTTGAGAAATATGCTAATGTCAGCATGCTAATATGTTCATAATGGCAACGCAAACATGATAATAATTAGCAGCTCTGATGCCATGTTTACCATCATAGCTCATGCTTTGTTAATATCCCTTAATGTATATTCACATGGACACTTATGTGGGTCTCACATGTATTCCCATACATTTCCCATTCAAAGCCTCCCTTAAGTCTGTTTTTCTGAAAAAATGAAATTTCACAGTATTTGTTGTTATCATCCAGAAATTCGAGCATTTTTAGAGTCCTCAACACGGCACCGGCAACATATGTGGACTGAACTTTGAACTTGATTACCTGTGTCAGCCCGCTGAGTTGTTTATTTCCGTGGGACTCCCGTCTCCTCCTGAGACTTTCATCTAGGCCTCAGGGCTGAGATGAAACAGCAGGAGCACCTTCCACACAGCATGAGGACTAGCCTCTGGAGTTTCAGGGGTCCGCCGTGCCGTTCGTAACTCCCCTGTTTTTAATTAGCTCCTTCAACAGGGAACGTGGCAGCAGAATTACAGCCTTGGAGGTGATTTCAACGGAAGATTTCTTCTTTTCTCTTCCTGTGCCTCTACGCACCCCTCATAGGAACATGGGGGATAATCGACAGAAAGCAGAGACCCATAATTAAGACGTAGGCGCTTTTGTGTGATTTTCTTTTTCAAGTTTTTTCCTTTTTTTGACAAAGTTCATTTGGTAGCCCACTCAATGATTGCCAGGCTGTGAATTATAAGGTTATTTAGTCAGCTATTTGAGACTCTTGGAGTTCTTCCTTTCACTGCAGGAGAAAGTATTGAGCAGGATTTGACGTCAGCCCCCGCTGGTTGGGCTACACGGTGTCATTAGAGGCAATAGAAAGAGAGAGCTTTAGCATAAAAGCCAAACCATATTCTCTCCATCTCCTCGTAATGCCTAATGTTAGGTACCATACTTAGCGGGTTAAACCAGATTAGGCTCTCAGCTTAGTGTAAGGGATCCATTACAGAGTGTATGAGTGCACGGACTCTGTGTGTGTGTGTGTGTGTGTGTGTGTGTGTGTGTGTGTGTGTGTGTGTGTGTGTGTGTGTGTGTGTAAAAGAGTATTAGATGGGCTTTGAGGTAATTGATTTGGGTGGAGGCGGTATCTGAAGACAGACAGAGGCACATGGAAATAGAGATAGAAAAGCTCAGAGAAGTAGTGAGAGAGACCCGGCATAAAGCCAACAGATATGAAGAAATGTAGCAGTCGGAGAGGAGTGTGGTGGGAAGAAAAGACACAGGAAGACAATACAGAGAGATCGATAAATATACAGATGCAGTAGAGGCTGAAGACGCAGAGATCCAGATAGATTTTGTGTTATGTGTTAGCCTGATCCTGACCTCGCATCATATCTGCCTACATTGATTGTTCTCTGTGAAGCTAAGAGGCCTGAGGAGCAGATGTACCAATAGTTGCTCATTTCAACATTTGTAACCAGTGTGAGACTCCAGCACCTACCTGATCTGCCCAAACACGCTCAGTCATAGATGCCTGTACATATAGAGGAGCAGCTCATACTGTGGTTTTGAAGTCTTTGTAATGTATTCTTTAACCAAAGAGTGTGGACATCGTGTCTGCCTATCTCTATTTCGAGGGATTAGATAAAGATGAAAAAGGTCAGTGGGGGCGTCCCGCATGACAGATGTTTTTAAGCCACCTCCAGACCTCCGTCTGCTCGGCATGTGTTGAACTGCCTAATACATATTGTTTTGATGGCTTGCGCCAGACTTAAAAGGGAACAATGTGGTGCCTGTTCCCTGAGAAATGTAATGTGGAAAAACTCTGTGTCTTGCAATGTTAAAGAAAGTGAGAAAAGATTTCTGGATTTGCTCCTTTTTTCAAGATATGCGCAAAAACTTTGTTGTAGCAATTTTGATTTGCTTAATGGTTGAGATCTGTCATCGAGGAAAAATGGCAAATATTCTCTGTTTCTAGATTCCCTGTTTTTCTTTTGTTTTATATCACTGCACATTTAATATAGATTTATTTAAGACCAAACAAGCAATCGGAAGACATTATCTTGAGACTTTTTATAGACTTAATCAAAATAAGTCTGCACATTTATTAATCGAAATATTTTAAAAATCACAATCACAATCATGACACTCGTATCGCAGAAGCTACTTTTTTTGATAAAGATAAAAGTCATTTTAATAAGGCACTGTATTGCTGCAGAGATGTCCTGGCCTACATGTTTGTTTGGTGCAGACCCCAACAATCATCATGATCCTTTATTGTTCTCAAGGCAGCTCATTTTCTCTTTCTTTTCTTCAAGCGTTTTGTCCTGACTTGGCCTGTTTGGTAGTATAAGCCACCACAGGCAGCGCTGGAGTCGGTAGCCTCTCCTGTCCCTCTATAGCCGCTGACCAAACACTCTATATTATTGATTATGGTTGGAATACAGAGGTATTTAACACTTATTCTAACAAGTAAATAATGCTTACAGCAGCTTTGAAGGAGCGATACCAACAATCTTTTGAGAATCAAATATTAACTATAGAAGTTTAAGGATGGCTCCATTGGTTTTTCTCATGTGTAGGACAGCTGTTTACATTGACTCCAGACAGTAACAGTGGATTTCAGTCATGACCCAGAGTCACGACCCCAAAACATCTCCAGAAACTGTTCAAATCTGTTCAGCAACATTATTGATTCTTCCACAGTTGAGTCAAATCAGTCATTTTGCTCCAGACACTTTCTCCAAATCAGAGCTGTTTCCTCCTCATAGCTCTGAAACTCTGTTTAAAATGTGTGAAACGGTCCAAAGGTTAAATGGTCAACTGGTAACAGGTGATAGTATCATGACTGGGAATGAAATGGGCATCCTTGAAAGGCTCAGACTTTCACAAGCAAGAATGGGCCGAGGTTCAGCACTTTGTGAAACACACGTCTGTGTAAAGGATATTCCTACCTGGGCTCTGGAACAATGTAGCTAAAACACAGATATTTTGCAAAAAGACTGTATTCTGTTTTGATTTACATTTTACAGTTTTTTCGCTCCGTTTGATATAGCAGATGTTGCTATGGCGCCATTATTACGTAGGGAGCATACGCAGTGTAAGAGTGAATCATGACTCATTGGTGGTTTGAGAGGTTTCTTTTGAAGCTTTGAAAGTTTTGTTGTCGTGCCTTCAGGATGTGAAGGCGCCAAACCTTCTGTCTTCAGCTGAAAACTACATACTGTCAACGCGGCCAGCTCCGACTGAGTAATCACATTTAGCGCTGCTTGTGATTGAAGGACCATTTTTTAGCACCAAAAATCACTCACGGCTCTGATGTTTTTTTGGCTGTGTTTGCTCCCTCTGATGAGTGGCAGAGACACCAGCTGCCAGTGTTTTCATTTGAATAATTTAACAAACAATCACTCAGTGATTTGCACCACTGAATGAAATCTAAACTCCAGCATTCAACTTTTGGAACTTGGCATTATGTGGTGTTATTTGTGTCGCCCAATCATTCTGAAGGTGCTAAAAAGTCCCAAATCACCCGCTCATTTCCTTGCTTCGTTCTCGTCCCTGTCCTGCTGTTTGTCGGGGTTCTCTCCATGTCAACATGCGCACATTGACACACAGCAGGCTCGCAGACAAACACCCACGCACGCATTTATGCAGATTGAGGACTGTGGCTGTAAATGACCTGCTGGTCTGGAATAGCTAAAAAAAAAAAAAAAACACGGGGTATG
>CAEMYA010000488.1:2785143-2832384 GCA_903131615.1 Diplodus sargus
TGCATGAAAGGGATAATTTCATGGCAGGCACTGAGTGCAAGGAGGAAGTAAAGAACAGGAGCTTCTTACATCTCATCCAACATGTAGTAATCTGTATGAGACATGTGATGGAAATATTCTGTTGACATACCCTGTCGACAAGAACATGATTCCTTCTTGGCCTCAGTGGTTTTCAGAACAGCAGCCAGTTCATACTGTACGTTGCGTATGCTGCTGTGGAACTCTCAAGATGCTTTTTAGTGCATGACTCCAGGGTCAGGATAACAGCAGGAGAGGTTGGAGCCTTGACAAAAGCCATCGTCCTGATTCATGGTGATATTTTTCTCCCGGTCAAAAGCTCACAGGCACAGCTGTCTTTAGTTGTTCAAGGTGCACTTTAATGGACCTCTTCCAAAAAACAATGCAATTGTACAATGCATCAGTGATGAACTTTATTTAATCGCTTGTGGTTGGATATCAAGAAATAATGCAGTAAAAATGTGAACACTGGTGTCAGGAGAGGTTTCTTGTCTCAAAGCATTTGGACGACATCACCATGGTTACACTGGGCCACACAAGTGGTGTCTCACTATCAAAAAGCATGTTTATTTGTACGCTTGCTTGTTCTGGCCTTGCCCACGGCCTGTGTGTTTCTGCTTTGGCAGCATGGTTCGATGTTTACTATTCAAATGTTTTTTGAGTTTTTTGCCAGAAGCGGCTGTAGTTATGTTATGCTACAACTGAACTCGTGCTTTTTCTCAGCAGTGCTGGCTGAAGGATTTAAGTACTCTGAGAGCTGCACAATGCAGTTTAATTGCTACACTGACCGGTGAGTAGGTCCGGCAGGGCCGTGGAGACGCGGGGCTTTGCTTCGTACAGAACAAGTTGTTTAGGGAGGTGATAGAAAGTCTTGTTTATGTTTCTATACACATTTTCCTGGCTGTGCGGTTAATCTGTGATGCTCTGAACAGGAGTCACAGCTGTTTTTTACCGGAAATTTAAAGGGGTTATCTGCTCGGACTGTATGTTTCTGACTTAATAGATGGATCACTTCGTCAGCAGTGTGTACATTGTGTTCTGTATGTAGGATGAGTAAACAACAAGATCCCTTCTTCTCTTAAATATCCAACCTGTGTAACACTACAAACACCCTTCTCTTGACACACCTTTACCTCTTCTCGCTATTGTAAGTCAGTCACACACACACACACACACACACACACACGCACACGCACACACACACACCCACACACACGATGAATTTATCAGCACCTCATTTCACAGACCATGAATCTGTCCCTGGCTGTTTTTGATGTGAGGTTGTTTGAAGTTTAATAGGTTTTTTTTTAAATATTCTATACATTCACTCTTTTTCTCTTCTTCAGCTTTATAACAGTTTTATGTGTATGTATGTGTGGTTTCATTAATGGGCCTTTAAACACTGTGTTATTTTTCCTCTTTCAATCGCTGAGCTCGGTATCGTCTGCTGGAAATTCTTAGTGAAGCTTTGCTGAATTGAAGCATAAAATATCAAAGTCTTCCCAACAGACTTTTATCAGCGCGAGAGGCTACAGACAAACACTGAGACTGACAACCTCTGCTGCTTTACGGGACAAAAATTAAATCTGCCTGTTCGGGAAAGCGAAGTGAAAACTAACATGGAACACAGGCAGTGATTGGAAGAAGGGATATAGATGCAGATTTGACATTAAACCTACATATCATGTTAACAACCTGTCCAGGACGAGTAACGCTACATTCATGTGCAAGAAGCACAACGCCACAAAATGCATAGGTGATTTATAAATATTGCATTTACAGTTTACTATTTCAGTACACTGACAACATTTTAGAAAAATAAAGTTTATTCTTAATATGTAAAATATCCTGCCTTTGGTACATCTCTAAGTGTTTATCTAAATGGTTCATAACCACATCATCACTGCCAAAAGTATTTGCATGTTGGCCAATATTTCAGTCCCTTGTATACATGTATGTTTTGGCATCAGCTCCAAAAATCAAATATTGGTCAGGTTTTAAATAAAAATGATTGCTGATTATTTTTCTGCCAAGAGGTAAAAGACATTGTATCAGAACATCTCTAATACTATACAAATATTTACATATACACCAGTCACTATGTCATTTTTAAATGAGATGAGAGTGTGTGCGTGTGTGTGTGTGTGTGTGTGTGTGTGTGTGTGTGTGTGTGTGTGTGTGTGTGTGTGTGTGTGTGTGTGTGTGTGTGTGTGTGTCACAGTGGATTCCCCCTACATAGTGGCCCCCTATTGGCTTTCTAGCTAATGTGTTGTCTTTCTCTCTGTGTATCTGTCTGTCTGTCTGTCTATATTACTGTCTGTCTGTCATTTTGGTTGTTTGTGCCCAAATTTTATCTCTCATTTTTTTTGTCACTCTGCCACATTCGGCCTGTCTTTTCTTTATTCATTTATTTATTCATTTTATTTTTTATTTTATTTTTTGCTTTTCATGTGAGTTGTTTTTTGCATGTTTTTCTGACTGTGTCCATTCTGCACCCCCACAAACTGCTTTCTGCCTGTTTTTGAATGTCTGCTTTGAATGTATGTTTGTGTTTGTCCCCCCACACGTCCTCGTCCATTTATGTCTGTGCATCTCTTTCTTCGTGTCTGTCCTCGTCTCTGTCTGTTCCACTCGTCGCTGTCTCCATAATGTCCCCTCCTCCAGCCTTTGTGACTTTGCTGAACGGGGACCAGGCTCAGGATGCCATCCGCTCCCTCCATCACAGCACTGTCCGGGGGCGCCTGATCAACGTCACCCTGCAGCCCACCGACTCCCTTCTCTGCCTCACCAACCTGCCCCACACCTTCACTGCCCAGCAGTTTGAGGAGCTGGTACGCGCCTACGGAAACATCGAGCGCTCCTTCCTGGTGTACAGCGAGCTGACGGGTCACTCCAAGGGATATGGGTTCGTTGAGTACATGAAGAAGGACTCAGCTTCACGGGCCCGTTCTGAGCTGCTGGGCCGACCGCTGGTATGTTGAAGCAGTTGTTAAAATATGATCCGGTCATGTTTGATTATTCATTATTCAGGACAGAAAGATGTTCTTCGAGGGGGTCATGTTTCTTTAAAGCCTGTTTGAGTTCAAAATATTCATTTTAGTTTAGTTTAGTTTAGACTGCTTGAACAATTGAACCTCACATTTTTACTTAAAGTGAAACTCTCGCCAAAATGCAACCCAGGCTATTTTTGTGAATGTATACGAGTCAAACCTTCGTGTAAAAGCATAATTGCGACGAAAGAGGCACTTTTAAGATTTACCGTATTTTTGGTTTTCAGGTCAAACTCATTTTAAATGGGAGTGCTAGGGGCAAATTAGCGATAGCATCAAAATGCTATTTTGGCTCGACGCAGCATGAAACTTTGCTCGTAGTGTCACCAGGGTCTCTACACATGAACACGAGCGTTGAAAACACTGTTTGTGTACAAAGAGTTTACTAAAAAGAGAGTTTTTGGACAACTCACATTAGCAGATGTTTTCTCCACTCGCCGCCGTCCTGCCAGTGAGAAGTGTCGATCTGCGAATGCAATGTAACATGGAGGACAGTTAAGGTGGACCGCTCCTAAAGCTCAGTTCCATTTAAATGCACAGATAATTCGATAATTCTGAGTCAAGTTGGAGCCCTTTAGCAGCTTGAAGCATGTAACTCGCGTGTACTTACCCAGCTACCAAAACAAAGGACTGAGAAGCTTGGATTATAAACACACAGGATGATTGTTGGAAGTTGTTTCACTACTGTCTTTATAAAGCTAATAGTTGTTGGCAGCTTTATTGATGTTCACAATCCCATACATAGAACCTTTCATAGGATTTAAGGGCTGAGGCTAATTATTCATTTTCTTTTATTGGAAATCATTTAGTTTCGTCAATAAAATGAGATGAAGTCCTCAAGTGTCTTGTTGTGTTCACAACCTAAAGATACTCAGTTTACTGTCATAGGGGAGCCACAAAACCAGAAAATATTCACATTTAAGAATTGGAATCAGAGAAATATTATTTTTTTGTTTTATTTTTGTTTTTTTATTACTTAAACCGATGAATTGATTATGAAAATCGATGGCCATTGATTTAATGGTCGACATCTAATTGATTAATCGTGTCAGCTCTCTATGATTTTAACGGTGGATTTTATTACTAGCGGATTGGACTATTAACCAGCACAAAGCAGGTAACATGTTTTGTTTTTTTGAACTAAACTCCCAAATAAACTGCCAGCAGCTGGTCTGCTTTGATTCAAACACTAAAAAAACAAGCAGAAACAATAATCATGATACTTTTGAGTTTTGTCACGTCCTCACGATGAGTTGTTTACTCCCAGACAACTTGGCTGAAACTTGTAATCATCAGTCAGGATTGATAGAAATCGGGGGGAAACAGATGATCAGCACAAATAAGGGTTCTGCCGGTCAACTTTGGTTTCAATTTGAGCCAAAATTGCAGAGGAAACACAGTGAGAAGAAGTGCTGAACGAGGAAACTATCATCTAATTTTAGTACTCCGGAATCTGTTTAATTTAGATTATTCAACGTTTAGTCTGACCTTGCATTTGTGATCATCTCCAGCTCTGAAACAAAACATGTTGAGGGAGGTGCAGCTGAAGAGCTGACAAGCTTTCAAAACAGCTCTTTAGAGCCAAGAGGGTGAATATATAATAGCAAGTATATCCATATTTACAAATGTCTGTCTTAATGAATGCAGAGTTTAGAGGGTATTTATGTAGCGTAGGAGTGTGAACTGTTCTCGAGGTCCAGAAACACAGATTCAGTATCACGGTATTTGATTGCGCAGGGCGATCGCTCATTGATGGTGCAGTGGATGGACGTCAACCAGCTGAGCCAAGAGGAGAACCTGCACTCCAAGTGTCTGTGTGTGAACCGGCTGCCGCTGGACCTGTGCGACTCTGAAGAACTGACCCAGCTCTTCTCTGACACCTATAAACCTGTCTTCTGCCAGGTGAGTGTGTAAAGACATACAGATTCGGTGGCTGTTTGCATTTTAAGTGTATCACACCGAAAAGTTATTAAATCGTGGCATTTCACGGTACGTCAAAACACCAAAATATGACAGACTATTTAGCAAGGATGATAACAGCCCAACAGAAATGTAACAGGGCCTTTTAAGTTTCCGTACGAGCGAGATCACTGATGCAAAAATGATGTTAAGAGGTTGCGGCTCATTGAACTCATGTCTATGCTGTGAAACTTAAGGTTTGAGATAAATGTCCTGATTCAGTTTTCATTTTCTCAGAGCCTCATAGTGAAGCAACAGCTGTAAAGGAAATGTTGTTAGTTGATACCGACACACACACTCCTCTGAAGGATCTGCTCTTTATAATATGTATCACACACTCCCCCCACACACACATTTATCAGTCGAACACCAGGTGAGAGGTTCTCATATAACATTCAGGGGTCAGCGTCCCTCGGCTGTCATCGTAGTATCACCAAGCAACCGTTTCCATGGTGAGGTGTGGCTGCTGTGACCCGAGCCCCGCCCTTCATCCTCCCCCCCCTCACTCTGATCTGTTTGTTTGTTTTTTTCATACATGCACACCACCCTGGCCCAGCACATCCACTCCACCCCCACATGCCCATTTAGACATCACTCGATGTGCATCTGTCATCTCCTGCATTTCCAGTTTTAGCTCCACCCCTCTGCCCCACTCCCACATAAAAATCAATACACCCACATCATCCTGGTCCCATGATGCTTTGTGGGTGTTTAGCTCATGTTGCTTCGCTGTTGCAGAGCCAGCAGGCTTTGACCTATGGTTCAGCGTTTTTTTATGTCCTGTACAATATGTGCCTGCCAATGTGTTCGTGTATTACTGCATTTCAGCATGAACTCACTGGAATGAGGCACAAAGCTTTAAAGGCGTTTACACCAATGAGCAGGTAGCAATTAAATGATTTGAATTACCTGCCTGTGTGGGACAGTTCTGCATAGTCATTCTTAACCATGACTTCTGCTTTTGAGTTATTTGGGTTCTTTTGAGTTTAGTTTGGTTGACATGGGCTAACCACACCAGTAGGGATGAAACAGTATGCAAAGCTCACAGTACGGTATGCGTGTCGTGTACTTCGGTTTTGGGTTACACAAAACATCATAGTTTTTTACCTTATTTCAAGGACGTTTATGTATCTTGTTGCAGAGATATCTACTGAAGTTAGCATGCTAACCAGCTAGCCCCAGCCAGAGCAGTGGAGTGCTGAGAATTACCACTCCTCGCTCTCAGAGGTGTTTGTCCCCTCCGCTCCCCTGCTCAAAGCCGCTCCAGGCCGTTCCATTTACTCCACCTCTGCACCCCACCCTGCTCCACTGAAATCATGCACCGCTCACTACAGAAAAGAAAAGAAAATGCATTGTATTTGTAGCCTGGTGTCCAAAATAAATTAGCAGCCAAGCTACACTCTCAGCTCACATGCTAAACCCCAGAACATCCTTTCTCATAGTACTGCTTTTCACCTCTAGAGACAGTTAGCAGAAGTTAGTGTTTGCGCTGCCCCAAGTTTGTTTAGAGTCTGAATTTGACAGGAGGCCAATTCGTACATATTGCACATTTTAGAAGGAACTGAGCAGCGTATTACAAAATAACCAAATTTAAAGTATTACACTTTCTTACAGTCCACTAAGATAGTCATATTTTCTTTAACCAATATATGGCAAAATTCCAGATGACATGTAGCCGTGTATCACAATGTGAATGTTCATATATTTACCCAGCTTTACTTCCTGTGCTTTGAAACATTTAAACTTTCATACACTAAGCTGCTGTTTTGAGCCTTTCATGGGAAAAGGGCTTAAAATGACGGAACCACTGCACAGTTTGTTTTTGTTCAATTCCAAAATAGCGGAGGTGGCATTTATGGGAAAGCTTTGTGAACATTTTTCTCGTTTATGTGTTTATTACGTCAGCTTTATTTACAATCTCATCTTACAATATATATGTATAATGATACATGAATGAACAATTCCACATTTCTGCATGACATGTGGATGTGAAGGTTATGTGAAAGTTTGACAGTGGTTGATGTTTCATGTGCAGAAGCTGCGCAAATTTGTCCACTAGTCAAGTGTGTGAACACTGAGGACGCACCTGATTTTAATGCATGAAAAGAGAAACATTGTGTTGAAATCCGTTACTTCCAGCGCACCAGCTCAGTTTTAGGGCACATAGTTGTGATTAGTGCAATGTGCCTGGTTAAACATTCACCATACAGCTTCCTGCAGGCCGAGGTGTTTGTAATACGCTGTCCATATGAACAGTCATGATACCTTAAAAGAAGTTTGTCTGCTTGGTTGTACATTGACTCGTCTTTATCATTACCAAACGGCAGTCTGTCTTACATAAACATCCTCCTCTGTGCTCAGGTGCAACTCAGCCCTCTTGTCACTTTTCCACTCTTCAGAGTGCACTTAACCTGTGGCCTTGGACCTGAGCCCGATAATTCTGCTGCCCACGAAAGAGCCCTCCAGGCAGCACTTTAGCTTGAGTCAGCCAGGAGAGATGGAGGGAGGAGGAGAGGGTAACAAATGTCAACCATATTAGAGAGAAGGACAGCAGGATGGAGACAGTAAGGAGGGATGGAGAGAAGGGAGGAGGGAAGACGGTGCTTCGAATGCCAGACTTATTAGAGACAGGATGGAGCGAGGGAGGAGAGGGCTGACAGTGTTAGGCCTAATAGAAGGAGAGAGGGAGGCAGGTGGAGATGGACAGCTGAAGTGAAATGCTGAAGAGAGGTAGAGTGTCAGTCACGGAGAGAAGATTATTGGCACATTTTCTAACTGTAAATGTATTCGTGATGGCTGAGAGCAAGGGAAAAACATCACTTTTACTGGTATTTTAAGAAAAAAACATCTAAAGTGTCAGTCATATCTATTAAATGATGGAGCGGCACATCAAGGACCATAAGGATGGACGTTACAGAAGTTGGAGTACAGTTGGAGACAGGTTAATGAGAAGACCACAGAGCAAGTCAGTGGCTACTGAGCAGAAACAATTGCTCTTTTCTGGCTCAATAATGTTGTCCTTGTCATTTGTTGGTACAGTGACCAAGCCAGCCTGTCAGTCAAAAGCCAGTGTCAAAAATGCTAAGTAAAATTGACATATTTATTTATTTTATTTAACTTTTATTTGACCAGTTAGTCCCACTGGGATCAAGATCTCTTGTACAAGAGAGACCTGGTCAAAGTAGCAGCTGCACAAAATCACAAAATAGTGAAAATACAACATATAAAACACAATATAAAAGAATCAAAACAAAACAGGAAGTGTGTAAATAAATCAACCTGATGGTGTGATCTCCGTCATCACATGTAGGGGCGCCGCTGGTGGGGGAAAGGTTAGGACAATTCCAAGGGCCCGGCACTGACAGGGGGCCCTTTGAGACATGGGCAACCTATACAAGGGCCCAACTAGATTTTTTTTTCATGGGGCCCAAAATCCCTGGCAGTGCCCCTGATCACATGTGGTTATTTGTTCAACACATTGTTGAGTTTGTGCCTGCAGTGTGCCGACAAAATTTACAGCACAGGAGAGAAAGAGAGCAATTGGAGACACTCAGTTGTTTTTGCGGGTTTTTCAAACTAAAATTAAAGAGATATGTCACTGGCACAAACTAATTAATTCAACCCAAACATCTTTAATAGGAGGAAAAACAGAAGGCTCTTTGCTGTGCTCTATGATGATATCACACAAAAAACATTATGTCCTGACAGACTTAAAACTTAATATTTCTTAGATAACACTAATACAGTAATGTTCCATTGCATAGATATGCAATTGTAAAGGCATGATGATCTCCAATTTTCTTGTCTTGAGACAGTGCAACCTCACCTTACATTCTGTATAACACTCTGAATGACCGTCTGTATATTTGACCTTTTCCACTGCATTTGTCTGACAGTTACTATGGTTACTTTACATATGAAGACTTTTGGACACAAAACAAATGACAGGCTTATAAAATTATTTTTTATCATAGACTTAATCTCTGTTCTGTTGCTGCTTTTCTGTTTGAAAAATTCTTAATATTTTCAAGGTTTGTAATATTGGTTGGACCGAATAAGCATTTTAACTTTCTCTTTGGTTTCTGGGGAATTATGACAGAATTTTTCAGAACCAGACAATCAGTCGATAACTGAGAAAATAATCAGTTGGTTTATCTAGAGTTAAAATAATCATAGTTGCAGTCCTAAACAATAAAATCCTGATTTCACATTCATGTATGAGTAATAATAATCTAACGGCCATAGTGGACATTTTCCTGGATTTAGTACCTTCATTTTGAATACTTGAATGCACTTTATGAACTTTTTACACATATTATCTTAACTTTAACTATCAATGCAAGGACAGCAGTATATTAATGTTGTGATATTTGTACTTTTACTGAAGTAAAGGCTCTAAATACTTCCTTCACCTCTGACTGAATAGGACACCATATGAAAAGATCATAAAACAGGATGGATTTATAAGACAAGGACCTTATAGATGAGCAATTTTCAACAATTAACCAAAGAGGTTCTCAGGGCAACTAGCGTGAGCTTCATTATGCTGTCAGAAAAATGTAGACAATTTCACTCGGAAGGAACAGAAAAAGCTAATTTTGAATATGTGATGTTATTCAGTCGGAACAACATGTTCCAATCCTCACAATCATCTGCACTGATTGTCTCACTGCTGATTAGTCTTTCCGTGTACGGTCTTTAGACTCTTGACACAATTATTGCCCCCCTTTGGTGAAACTTGCAGTGTTCTCAAAGTTATAATATAACTGCAAAAGGTGGGTGTCATGGTTAATTTTGCCGTGCTGCACACTAAAATAAAGAAAAACCTTCAATTACATTTGTTGTCAGTCAGTTCCAAGCTCCCTGATTAACATTAACTCATATGAGATCACCAAATGAAGACTAATGAATCTTTGATTATTGTATCGTTGCTTATCGTATCTTTAATAATTATACTCACACTGTCATCCACTCAGATTTTGTCCTCACTCTTATTAACACACACACACAACATTTTATACTTGTCACTATGACGGGTCATATACCTTTTGTCACAGACAGCTGTGACAGGGCTGTCGTGACCTCATCACTCAGTTCAGACAGCTGATGTAGCCATTTAAACTCTGCCAGACACACACACACACACACACACACATTGACACACCGTCAGGGGGGTTTACACAGTCTTCGACCTGCCAGTGACTCTGTCAGCATCTCTTGGCTAGGGACCACGACTCAGGGTCAGGAGCTGTCAGACACACTGATAGCTAGCTTAGCATCTTTGCATCTTCACTTCGACACACTCTCACACATACACACACACACATACTGTACATAACACCTTTGGGAAAAGACTGTTGATTACTGAGTGTCTATTGTTGAGGTCGATACTTGCAAAACAGAGCTGTGACATCAGAGGATATCGACTCATTGATTCCTGTCTTTTTCTCCTTACAAACCGCTGCCGTCTTTGTGTTGCTGTGCTGATAACATTCAGATTTAGTCTTTTGTTAAACATCTGTTTGGCCTTGGTGACTTCAGCTTATACTGTATTTCACCTATTGAATTAGTTATACTTGCTGATGTCAGTTGAGGTAAGGCTGTAAAACCCTCTGTACTATACCACAGAAATATGCAAAAGCATCCACAGCTTGTATTGCGTTGTGCAACCCTGTGTTGGTTGCAACAAATCAACAAACTTCGATAGCAGAACACGACCAATCAGGTTACTCACATACAGTATTTAAGATGCATTCTCTGCTGCATCTAAGTATAAGAGCTGCCACATATCATCTCTGTCCATTTTTTCCATCAGATTTGAGGTTTTTCTCTGTGGCTCAGAAAGATGCTGTTTGTTAATCGTCAAAAATATTGTCTGCAATTGAAACCGCAAACAACACAAAACGCAAGATGGGAACATCAGCCAGGATGTCCTGTGATTCGCTCCTCGGGTTCATTTCTAGAAGACTCTGCAAACAGGGCTTAAAGACGTTAATGTTTGAAACTCAAAATGAGGTTCAGTGGCAGGCTGTCAAATCACACAAGCAAAAAGTGGCTTGTCAACTGTAAATTGTTAGCTGGTAATTATACTAGAATTCAAGTTGCCTCTTGAGTGCCGCTGCACTTTGGCTTGACTCATCAGGCGGAGACGTCTGATTATGTTGTCAAAGGCAGGGGTGGTAGGTAATGTTTCAGTACAAGTCAAGAGATTATAATGTGACAAAATACTGTAGCTTAATTTCCAGCACATGTATTCCAACACGATGCAGTAACTTGTACACAATATCCATATTTGTCTTATTTCCAATACACAGCGACAGCCCTATTACACCAATCTGGAAAAAAGCACAAATGAGGCCGGTATCGTTTAAAGTGCATCGTTGCGATGTTAAAGAACTGAACTAAACAATGATTGCGCAACCCTTCTCATCTATAGGCTTCACTGCACTCAAGCCAATTATATATCAGTCAGTTCAGCCCAAATCCAACCTCATCGCTGTAATAAGTGTGAGCTAAGTACATTTCAGCAATACCAAGTTGAAAGTGAACATTTCTTTATGTTGCAACTTTAGATCTGTACAAAAACCATGAAGTGCTACACAGGATGACACACTATGACTTAACCACAAAGACTCACACTGCTCGCTTTAGACATCCACATCCACGATGACAGAAAAACCTGATGTGATTTACACATCATTTTATAGACCTTTATGGTGACTTAGGTAAGTTACCTCCACCAAGAAGGTTATTTTAAAGGCCCATGATTGATCGATTGGCCAGTCAGCAGGTTTACAAGGCTGGTCGGTAATGTAGGTAGGTTGGTTGGTTGGCAAAGCGGGCGGGCCGGCGGGTGGGAGGTTGGCAGGATTACACTGTCAGTTGGGCAGTCAGTTTGCAAAATGACATGGTCGGTAGGATTACACGGTTGGCCGGTCAGTCAGTGGGAGGATTTTCATGGTCAGTCAGTCACAGGATTACGCGGGCAGTCGGTCGTTAGTTCGGTTGGCAGTGTTAAACAAAAACTTGAATGGCGGACAGGTCTCAGCCCAGAATAGGCCCAATTAACTTTTTGTGTGGATCTGGATAAAAGAACAAATTCAGGAATGTTTTCACACCTTCTTTAACATGGCAAGAAACACCGTTTTTCAACATTGTTTGCGTGGATCTTAATTAAGAAAATATCAGGTGTACTTGGCTGGCTGGTATCAATTTGTTGTAAATAAAGGAGACTGTTGGGCTTTGGCAGAGGTTTATACTTTGCTGATCGACAGTCTAGTTACATCTGTTGTTCCATCTTTACTACCTGAAAAAGCGTATGCTGTTAATTAGACCGATGTAAGGTAATTACACTTTGCAGGAGAGGAATTACTTCTGGGCCAATCTGTTTTTGATTTACATCAAGGGTAATTTACAGGATGAAGGATGAAGTACTGTAATGAAGTATTTATGCAGTTAATTACTCTGTGATTGTTCTGAATTATACCTTGAGGACAAGGGTGAGCAACTGCATTACATTACAGTAAGAAGTCAAAGATGGCCATAACTATGAAGGGGTTCCATTTGAAATGCTTTCACTTTCAATAAACTTTTCAACATTTCAAACACAAAAGGGTAGAACAAGAGAGCAAAATAGAACTGCAATAATTCATCTATTTGTAACTGTGAATCAGCAACAATTTTGATAATTAATTGGTTCGAGTACATTTTATTTGGAAAAATGTGAATAGTTTCTTTTTCTCCTCTATAAGAGTAAACTGAATATCTTTGGGTCGGTGACAAAACAAGACATCTTGGGCTTTGAGAGACACCACTTTGTGACATTTTATAGACCAGAAAACAAATAGTTTAATTGGGAAAATAATTGGCAGATAAATCATCATTGAAGATAAGTGCTGGTTCCAGTAATAAAAACAAGTTGGGCACGTGTAAGTGAAACAAATTCAATGTATTCAGAAATGAAGGACGTGTACCACAGTTGCTGAACATTCTTGGTTATTCACCCATATATAGTCTTTACAGTAAATGAGTCCAAGAAAGGTCCCTAAAGACAGTCCTCCATGCTGCCTGTTGAATATAGAGTTGTACAATACAGACTTAACATTTACCTGTTCATTAAATGTCAGATATTCAGCTGGCTTCTCATGTCTTCCAGGTAATTTTGGAAGCTGTGATCAAACCAACCATAATACAGAAAATGTACCTTTTGATAGATTTGGTATTGACACAGAGCAGGAAGTCAGTGGGATTACTTTGCTGGACAAGCTCCTCGAAGTCTTGGATTTGTAATTTTTTGTTGTCATGTGTCCTCCATGCAGCACTTGTTTCTGTTTCTTGTCGCCTTGATAAGACAGACAGCAAAAATGCTAAATGTATTTGTATTTTTTGTAGGAATTTGACACATGAAATACAAGACGGCAGAGAGAAAACCGAGCGGCACCGAGTCTCACATTCAGCAGACACGGGCCTGCTTTAGATTTGCATAATTGTTTGTGCAGATCTGAGTAATGATTGAATATTTTATGTAGTGTGAGTGGAGTTTGAGAACAATTCGAGTAGAGAGAAACTCAGTTTTCACATCATTACTCACTCAGGCACACAAACACACACATGCAATGCTGATGACAGCTTGAATACCATTTGCACACAATCCAATTTGAAACCAATTTAATATGTAATGTATGTTTCTCAGTTCACACACTCTCACCACTCAGTCTTATTTGTTGTGTTTGCACACAAAAATAATGATTTAGCAAGTTTTTATATGTTTTCACTTTTGTCTTTTCTGGCTCATATCCTTCGTCAGCATCATCAATCACTCATGGTTTTTCTTTTCCTCTTCGCCCTTCTCCTCCTCTTGCTTTTTCTCCCCTTCATCTTCCATCCATCAATCCATCTCTCAAGAGGTAAAGTGGTTCAGGTCATTTCCATACAGTTTGCTTAATGTATGCTGATGATAATAGCCTATCGACCTACTCCTCCACACATACATCCATTTTGCTCTCTCCTTCCCTCCCTCCATCCATCCATCCTCTGTTCAGACCGGAGGGGCTGCAGACGAATGAGAGGAAGGGTAGAGGGAGAGAGGGAGGGAGAGAGGGAGGGAGTGGAGGGCCACTTGATTGAGCTCTGACGGTGAAATGCATCAGCGCTCAGGCTGAGAAAGTTCAAGTACATTTGTCTCGCACTGACTCATAATCTGTCCATTTTTAGAATAGATATGTCTCTGATTGTATTTCAGTGTGATTATGTGATATTTTGCATGTTAAATTGCAATCACAAGTCCTCCGAAATGTAGAGCTTTTGTTTCCCTACTTGTAAATGCTGTTAATATATCATAGTGTGCTTTAAAATGGAAACGAAAATGGAAAAGATTGCTGTTGACAGAAAAAGTAAAAACTAAAGATTCAGTGGTACGAGCTTCTCACATGTGACCATTTGGTAGTGTTCTTCGTCTGCTGTGATAATAAACTAGATTTTCTTTGGCCTTTTGGAAGCAGCTTTTGCATATGTTATTAGAGATGCACAATTAATCAAAGTATGATATAAATTGCAATATGGCCAAGCGCAACATCTCAGATCCCAGAAGCTGGTAAAATGTGTGACAGAACCTCATTACAATGAAATACCGTTGTGCTGCAGTGATGTCCTGGCTGACAAATCTTAATCTCCAGATGCAAGAAAACATGGATGGAACAAAAAAAATTGGTATGCAAAAAGGATCATTCCCAATAATCATGAATCATATTGCAATTGCAATATTATTAGTTTATGTATGCCATTTTCTTCTTCCACAAGATAACATGGAAATACAGGTGAACACAATGGAACAAACTATCTGTTGGGCCTATTTATACAGGTGTTGTACTGATGGATATAAATGCCAGTTCATAAAATAAAGGGTCAGTCATCATCTTGTAAGGACACGCACTCAATCCATTCTCTCCAGTATTGCAGGAATTTATCAACCTGTAAAAGTAGTGATCGGTAGTACTAATATTTATCCAGTCAGGTTCCATCTGTGACCATTTTCGTGTAATAGCTTTCTCCCAATTTATATATATTTTATTTTTTACCATACTGTGCAGGCCAACATTTCATAGTCCAAACAATCAAGAAAATAATGGGCCGATGAGTCTGTAAAAAAATAATTGTTTTATACTTAGTGCACTTATGAAGCCTCTGGGAAAATGACTTTCAAAGATGCCCAGGGTAACAAAAGAGAAAGACAACAACTCATTGATTGCAAAAAACAGTAAAATTAATAAAGCTTCTTTCTGCCCACAGAAATGGGCCTCCTGTCTGTGTGTTTGGATCCTTTCCTGCTGTGCCTGTGCAGCATCGCATATTCCAGGCAGAGCAATAAAGACATAGTTTGGTCTAGAGAATAAAGACATTCAGACTCTTCAAAATAGGCCCTTTTTTAAGAAGACAATTTTTAAGACAACAATGGCAGTCACTTTAATTAGACAGCGCACAAAATCAGAGCCAGACAAGTTACCCCTCTATTTCTGCTCTGAGTGCTTAGTGAGTGCTAAGTCTCTAACAGAAGCTTTAATAAGTCATTTCACTGTTAATTTATCAAAAAACAAGTCGGACAAAAATAGCCTCTAATAGCTCAGAGACACTTAATCTCTGCACCAGGTACTTACAGTGTCTTACTGTGGACACAGTCTTTGAAAAAAATCGAGCACCCCTCATGTTTATTTCAGTATTTTAATTGACTTCAGCCATGACCAACAATAGGTCAAGTGGTGTGTTTTAACCATTAGCCATTATCATCCATTAGCTTTAAGCTATTAGCCGTCCTGCATTATTAAGATGTTCCTCATGCAGTGGAAATGACTGAACCTTCTCGACAGTAACATCTGTCTCCTGTGGATGTAATGTTACTGGTCAGCAGGACTGTCTGTCCTGGAGAGATCCGATTATTGACCACTAACCATAAAGGAAATGTGTCATGTCAACATTTCCAGAGGTTTCCCTCAATGTGGCCTTTGAATTAAAAGCAGGAGATAGTATTTTGGTGCAGAAAAGTCTGTATTTTTGTTTTATTTTACACACAGAAACATGCAGAGTGTGTGTGTGTGTGTGTGTGTGTGTGTGTGTGTGTGTGTGTGTGTGTGTGTGTGTGTGTGTGTGTGTGTGTGTGTGTGTGTGTGTGTGTGTGTGTGTGTGGTCACTCCCTGAAGTGGTGCTGGAAGAGAATGAATCTCTTACATCGTGTCATTCTTTTATCTTTCTTTTTTGACAAAAGGAGCTGACACAAGCTCTTCTACCCCAGCCACAACACAGTTATCTGTCAGTTACTGTCTTGTCTCTCAGGCACACACACACACACACACACACACACACACACACACACACACACACACACACACACACACACACACTGTTTGTTCTGCTCTGATCCTCGCTGTGAGCTCTTGGTGGTGTGAATTTGATGAAAATTTCCGTTAACCTAAAATCTCATAAAACATTATGGCTGCGCATGAATTAGCAATGAGCTAGCATTTTTGGACTTGTTGCTGGCTTTGCGGTCTCATGAGTGTGTCACCATGGTAACTTTGGCTACTGGGGGAGCTTGCATTTTGGCCACTGAATTCATTTTTATAGCTTCCTGGATGAATGGTATCACTCTTCCTAGACAGAGCGGTGGACCTGGTGCAGAAATAGAAAAGAGGCTGTTTGCAGGGAGCGTCTTTACTCGCTCTGATAATTTATTAAAAGACGTAGTAAAAAAAAAAAAAAGTTTCCAGGCATTTTGTTCTCTCTGCTGAGGAGATAATAGAGTTTCTATTAAGCAGCACACAGCTTATATCAGATGATTACAATTAGCAGTGAGTACATTTCCTCTTGCATATGGAAGAGACAAGCCACTCTAAATAAAACACAATGACTTCATTAAAACCGGTCTGTGCTCTCAGCTATTGTTTCCAGTGGTGTGTTCGTTTGTCTTTCCTGCAGATAGCTGGTGAAGTCTGGGAGGAGAAAGTGGGCACAGGCACTAGGTTGTAGTGTCAGTTAATCAGAACTAAGGTGTTTTGTCAAGATTCAGCAGTCGAACAGTTCAATTCAGTGGCTCATGCCATGTTTTGTGTCAGTGTATAGTAGCACTTCAGAGAATCCACAGGTCAGTTGTCTGTATCTGTCGCGTGCAGCATGTACGCACATGTTTCAGTGTGAGTTCTCCATATTCCACCATCATTGGAACAGTTCACTTCCACTCTGTGTGCCTAACTTTGAACTGAGCATTTTGACCAAATATAAATTGGTTTCAGACCTGAAAAGTTGGTTCCCAACTGCGACCAAAAACTAGCAGGTTCACCTCGACCTAAAGTGAGAGCTGTTGTCTCATTCTCTGCAGGTCATTTCCGCAACTGCCTCCATTAAAGACACACAGTTGATTACAATGATTGGCTGAAAGCTGGTGGGAACGCAAGCTGGTTGATGGCACCAAGGTTCCAAGAAAATGTAGCAATGCCAGCTGAAGAATCAGAGCTGTTTTGGTGACACAGGGCTCTCCGTCATCCACAACTCTGTCTCTGTCGCTGTTGTAGCTGTTTGGATTTTCCCTAATGACTGAAAAGAGGCGGGCAGATGTTCCAGCTCCAGCTTGTCATTTTGCCATTCAGCTCGTTGTGCTAACACCAACACATGTTGCACATAGTGTAGGGCTCAAAGTTTCCAGACGAACACCAGACCGGGACGGTTCAGCACAGATACATGATTTGTTTCAGCCTAATAGTAGCTTATCTTGTTCAGGGTTTGAGAGAGGTGGGGATCCACAGTTAATCACAGGACTGACGCACAATCACATTCACTCTTAACAGCAGTTTAGAGACTCCAATTCATTTAACCTTTATGTTCTTGGATTGTGAAACGAGAAAAAAAGTGAACCGGGCCAAAGAAAAACACCAATCCTTCACACAGAAAAGCCCCCGGCTGGTTGTCAGATTCAAACCAGGGAGGTTGGTGCTCCGAGGAGACGCATTCAATAAATTGCCTTTGTGGGTTTTTTTTTAATTCAGTATATGTCCAAAATGATTAGCAAACGATCACATTCAGTTTTTATTTTCTACCCAGCATCCCAGCTTATTTGGATTTTATTTTTATTTCAAAATGATCAGCAATGGGCCAGCATGTACAACATTTTGATGAAAGTGCTGCTAAGAAGTAAGATATCAGGAACAGCAAACAAATGAAATCACCCAACATACCCTTACATTTTCATGAGACGCGTGAACATAGGAGCAGGTGACGAAAGGCACCTGCTTGTGATTATAACCCTATAATTATCTGAATGTAACCCAAGTAATTATGAGATAATTCTGTTCCCCAGCAAGAGAACTCAGACTACACATCTCTCAGAGGTATCAGACAGCGGAGCTTTAATTAAACTTTTCTTGGAGCCAAAGCTGCTGCAGGAGCATAAATAATCTTATTGGTTAAATGAAATGGTCAATAAGTTTCGTGTCCCTGAAGCATGAAAGGGAGCAACCATGCACTGTGTGTCTACTGTTTTTAAAGGTGAGGGGTCAAGACTACAAGTCAATATCATGCATTTCCCTGTGTGCTGAGATTTGTGGCTTAAAAAACTCCCAGCCTCTTTGTTTACCGATCTGTTTGCTTCGAGCTCACTGATGACTCCTCACAGGATTTGTACTGTTAAAAGTTTCACATTGAGGCTCACAGTATGCTTGTTTTAAAATCATATCTGGGTCGATTTAAAAAGCTGTATCCTTAATTAAAAAGCTGTCCTCATTAGTGTTGATTTTTTTTTTCTTTGGTGAATCTTCCAGCTTGCTCAGGATGAGGGCAGCCCAGTCCGAGGCTTCGGCGTGGTGGAGTATGAGAGCGCGGAGCAGGCGGAGGCCGTGCTCATCGAGATGGACCGAACGCTGGTGGGAGGACAGGAGGTCCGTCTGTCTCTCTGTACCCCCGGCACCTCAGGGAGAAGCACCCTGGCTGCACTCATCGCCGCCCAGGGTATGGTGAGTATGGAGCACACCAGAGTGGCACAAACACACACATGCTGCCTATACCCACCGATACACACTCTGAAATGTTGCAGGGTAGTCTGACGTTCATGCAGAATCACAGTTCAGTCTGCTGGTGTGCATCTATGATCTACATGTCCACGAGTGTCGCACTATGCTGTGGGCTGAGAGTTCGGTTTATTTCAGGCAGCAGGAGACAGTGGAGGAGCCCAATCAGTCTATACAACTGTAATTATCATGTCAGTTCCTCTCTGCTACCACAGCGCTGTGTAGGAGGGTTACAACAAACACTGCTTCAGCCGGAGAGTGTTCAGGCATGTGCTCCATGTCAAAAAACCTCGAGCACACTGTATGAACCCCGGGTGTGCAGCTGACACTGGCTTCACAATTAGATCCAGCCGTTTGCATGTGAGGCTGGGAGGCGAAACAGTGTGCAGACATTTTAACATTGAAGAAATGTTACGATGGAGAAGATTCATCCTCTGAAATCATCCCAGACATTTCTGTCTGAAGCGGAGCTGCTGGATCCACTCAATTCAGTTAATGTTAAATGTATTTTACAGTCACTTGCACTGTAATGCAACCATTAAAACAAGGAAAAGATGACACTTCATCACATCATAATATTACACTATCCAAAATCTAAAATGTTACATGTCACGATTAACGATATGATATCAATATGGTGCTCAGCCCTACTCTGCTCACATCAGTATTTATTATGGCAGCCCGTCTCTGCTCTGTTCTCCTGTTCCTGTTTTGCTCTGTATGCTTGATGCTACACTGCTCACCAAGTGTTGCTATAATTGTTGAAAGCGATTTAGTTCAGCGTTTCATAACCCCCCACCAACATCTTCCACCTGGAGACTCTGGAAGAGACGTGATCATCATCTCGGCTGATTAAACAGCAAATATGTTTTTCTTTAGGCATATCCAGATTGTACCCAGATTGATTTTAGGAAGTCTTGATGACAAAGTCTGTTAAGCATTGTGAGGTTTTAAATATTCACTTTATAAATATTTTTTTTATTTCATTGAAAAGATGCAATAGCTCATTGGCATACTTTTATGTAATTTAGTTTTTTCTTCCTTACGAGCAGGTTCTGTAAAGGCACCGTCTTGTAAGCACAGTATGTGAACAAAATCATACAAACACACGCATAATGTACATTTACTGTACTAGGTTTTTATATTTGTTTTAATGACTCTACCAGTGAACTCACTCACATTGTCAGAGGTCATTTGCACAGCCTGAAGACACAGAAATCACAAAACACTCCTTTCACATGGAAATCCTCAATTATATTTTCACATGAATCGCAGGTTTATGGTTCATTATCGGTTACTGTACCCAGAGGCCATGGAAAACCATTACAGCTTACTGCTTTACCCTCAGTCGATGATAAATATTTTAGATTTCACTAATTGAGCGTACGGAGGGCAACAATTAAAAGTCAGGAAAAGAGCCCAAACTGCAACACTGTTAATCCAATGTTCACAAAATGTCCAGTATACGCTCACCAACACTTTTAGTAGCCCGGTAAGGGAGCTATAATTGACTCATTCTTAAATTTAAACCTGCTTCGCTACCACTTCAGATCTCTCAAACATGTAATGATGTTATTCTGAGCTGTTGCTCTGCAGGAATTATCAGGTGCAGCTAAAGAGGTTGTAGCCTTGAGATGGATGGTTTGAGAATAACAGGATGAATAGCAGAGCAATCATGGTCACAGAGCCTGAGTTGCAAAAAAGAGGCTGAAAAGACATTGAGAGAAAATGTGTTTCTGAATAAATTATCCGAGGAAGATAAGGGAGACGTGTGGAGGAAGGAAGACAGAACACAGCAGAGAAAAAGAAGTGGATGGTTGAGAAAGGGAAGGAAGAGGTAGAGATACAGGAAACATTTGAGCCTGCACCCCGAGGCTCCTTTAAGATCATTCCAGTGAATGTGAGCAGCTGGTAAAAGAAACATCAGACCTTCAAGAGAAGAGATCAAGACCTACTCCTGGCTACACTTCTCCTCCGAGGCAATTCTCTCATTCCTCCAGTTGGTGACTGCGAGTGTGAACGCAGAGGGCCAGATGGCCTCCTCCTCCCTCCCCCTTTATTTCTTCTCCCTCCATCCCTCTCCTTACGCGATACTTCTCGCCTTCCCGGCTTCGCGGCTTCCTTACCTCCCTGGCGTGTGTGTATGTGTGTTGATGCGTGGGTGTGTGGCTGGATTTTGTGCCAGTAGCCAAACAGACTGATGCATGATGACATTTCTCCAGCAGAAAGGAAAGAAAAGAGCTCTCCTTCTCCTCATGTCCTCCTCCTCCTCCTCCTCCTCCTCCTCCTCCTCCTCTCTTCCCCTGAAAGATGCTGTCAGCTACGACTGGCCTTGTTCAACACCGCTACACACAAATGCATATACTCCCTGTATGTGTGCAGCAGACTCTCCTCTTCCTCTCTTGCTGTCAGGCTGGAGTTAGACCCACTCCATCCCCGTCAGTAATGCTCTCTCGTCAGGATGTGACAGCGAGGAAACAAGGTTGACTCGAGCTGAAGTCATGCAGTAGCTCAGGGGCAGAAGAGCAGGAAATATCACCATCCTGCTAATGTTGTTTTAAATAGCCGTGTCTTTGGGCCAGCCGGCGAGCGCTGCCGGCACACTGTCAGAGCTGAGGAGGATCTACGGGAGCTGCTCCATTCGATTTGACGCAGCCTAATACAATATGATTTCATTTGAGCCCCTTGAATTCAATTTCTCCGTGTAATGGCTGATTCATTCTTAGTTGGGAATGAGCATTACAGTATGTCTGTCGATTAAAAGCAAGTCAGCAGGGATCTGTTTATTTCCAGGAAAGCTTGCTCATGTCAAATTAAATGTAAGCCTTGCCAGTAACAGGGGAAACACACGGAGCAAATCCAGACTGTCGTTGAGTGTGTAAGACGCGGACGGAGCTTCCGTGTCTGAAGTGAAGCCTGTGTGTAAGCTTATGAGAGAATTACCCTAGTTCTCACCTGATTTATTCCCTCAGTAAATTGTTTCCTAATGAGCTGATGCTCTCAGTCGCTAGTTTCATGTCTTCTTCAATACAGCCTGATGTTCAGTTTGTAAATTATGGTCCCATTTTGTGTCAAGTAGACGATAAAGCAAGGTATGCTTCAGGGCATGGCTACCTCGTCTCCTCGGGTCCTCTGTCAGATCCAATCAGGATATCCTCTCAGCTCCATCCTTTCATCCAAATATGGTCACTTCTGGCTCCAATAAACCTCAGTATCGCAGTCCGCAAATGACTCATGTTGACCACAATTAACAAAAACGTACAAACACGCGGGATGAAACAAGTGAGTCTTGCTCAACAAGTACATCCTGTAGACTGACAGGTGGAGCTGTGAGCTGAAAAACCTATGTCCGCAGGAGGCTGTTTATTTCTGGCATTAACATCCATTCGATCACAAGTGGACAGTGTGTCAGTTCACACCTGGTATCTCCACATGCCTGCGAGCGACCACCTGTGATCAGATATCACTTCTCTGCTCTGTGTGCAGATAAACAAATGCATTGCTGGGACAAGAGGCACGCTTTACAGACAAACAAAGAAATTAAATGATGTTGAACATTTGCCAAAACTAACTCAAAAACTCACAAAAGTGTTAGATTTTTTTAAAGGAGTCCGGGGAATTTTCCCACAGATTACAAAACAGTAGGAAATATCGCTTTCTGTTTACTATAGTTGTAAAATTTGACATGTTTACCTTCCACAAAATAGTCATGTCAGGTTTAACATCGTGTAAGATGCAAAACATAAAACAGCTTTTATTCTTCCACTTGTTTGCCTCGAAGTGTGTCTCTATTTGCCATCAGCTGTCAAAAAGGTGAAAATAATAATAAATGTTCTTTAAAAGATTTTAATAAAATCGGTGCGTTTGCATTAGAAGTACCTGCAAGACTACAACATTGACTAAATGACACACAAAAGACAAGATCAGAGTGTGAAACGCTACGCCTTGATCACAGAGATCAGTTTCAAATGTCATATTTAACTTAGAAAAGAGACAGTTTTTCTTTTGTAAGAGTGGAAACTGGTCCAATGCAGAGAGCTGTGTTTCCTCCAACAAAGCCAACATGAAGTCTGTAACATTTCTGAGTTCATCCGTCTAATGAGATGTGTATCTATTTCTATCTGAGTCGCTTGGCATCCTTTATAAAAAGACAATTCAATGCCAAAGCTCAAACAATTTTGTTATTTTACATGAGATATTTAAAATATTTTTTGGGTGGGTATTGATTAAAAAAAGGTGATGTTGCATATTTCTCTGCACCAATGAGGATTCAGCGATATTTAGATTAAAAATCTGATGACAGTTTTGTTCGGTCGCTTGCTCATGCTGCCAGGCTAGTGTTAGTTAAAAAGCTGATCCGATCACACTGTTCTTTATGAAGTAGATTAGCTGAATTGAATAAATAATACATAACATAACCCAAAATAAAAATCCCCAGTCCCCTGCTGGCCTGTACTCAGTGCTCCGACTGCAGCCAGGCCTGAGCACAGTCACCTCTTCATCATACAACATCACGTCCTAGCAACATGACTTTACTGACTCATTCCTGACTTAATATGTGTTGTTTTGCTCATAGACAGCCCTCTCACATTCCAGGATTTCTTGATGATGCAAGGCAGCGTAATAAACATGATTATACTTCAGGTCCCCGTTGCACACCCGGTCTAGTGCTCGTGCATGAGCAACCGTACCGCGCCGAAGCACACCTTTTCCAACCGTGCCAGGGCCAAGAAAGCGTCCCGTGCTTGAGCGCAGTATGGAGCCCTCACACTCGTCAAGCAAATGGGACTTTTGGTGTCAAACATGCTTGGGCACGGTACAGACTGTCTAGTCTGAGTGCGTCCTTAGAGTCGCATTCGCGAGAGAGGAAACTCCAGCAATTGATTTGAAAACTGTAAACTGAAATATCATATGTAAGATTGTTTTGTTTGTGCTTTTAACTCGCAGTCAGATTATTTTTTTTCTCTTCACACCTCCAGATTGCGTTAGATTGCCACAACGTTCACAGAAAAAAGTCTCAAGGTTTTTTCTAAACATGTCGCCTTGTAAAATTGGCAGAGAACTGTATTATATGTATTAGCGTCTGTCTGCAAGGTGGCCTACACTTTTTCACAAGCTGCTGCTAAAACTTTTTCCTCTCAACATTTCTCCAGCCTTGTTTTTCACATTTACGTTCACATCCCCCCCCGCCTCCTGCTCCTCTCTCTGTGTCTCAGCGAGCTCTGTCCCTCCGTCTTTTTCTTTCTTGCCAGTTTCCCTTTTGTCTCCCAGATCAACTCCCCTCTGCTGACATTGCAGACACATCCTGATGATGTAAACCAGTGTAATGATTACTACAGCCGTCAGGGAGTCCTAATGACGAGATCAAAACACATACTGTAAACCACACACACACACGTGCACACACACACACACACGCACACACACACACACACACACACACACACACACTTTTCTTCCTCTAACTTGTGTATGTATGTGGCTTTTGTTGTTGTTATTCTTCAGATTCTGAGTAATAGGAAAGGTCTGCTACCAGAGCCCAACCTTGCCCAGCTGCTGACCAGTATGACGAACCCCGCTGCCCTGCAGATCCTCATGAGACCGTATCACACCGGGAAAAGAGGAGGTATGAGGGTGAAGGAGTTTAACTTCTAGTATTCCCGTCTCGACAGTAGATTGATACGGGGGTGAAGTCATATTCTCTGTTGCACATTTTTTTTTACATTGTTGGTTCGGATTTGATACTGAGAATCGTTGCTGTACGGAGCACGCTTTAATGTTCGTTTGGTTTTAAAGCCCAGAAGTTATCTTCCACAGACGTTATTTTAATGCATTCTGAATTTGTAATATACCCAATCATTTTTTCATCATTTCTTTTTAACTTTCTCATATATACATAATGACTTTCATCAGCATATTTTATGTAGTGTACAACACCTTGGGCTATTAGTGTAATCAAGTGCAACGACCTTGCACAGGCAAAGTGTGGTGATCTCACAGCTTGCCCTGATGTACTGTGTTAAGAGCTGAAATGGATGAGAGGGGTGATGATGGAGATCAGCTGCCACAACTGGAGATTTCACCAACCCCCCCAAAAAAAATCCACACTCACAAAATGATGATTAAATACAGGTCTACATAAACAATAAAGGAAATTTATTGAATAGATTGATGTTTTGGGGAATTATTGATGTTATTTGGGAAAATCTAGGAAGTGGACCTTGATTTCAGATTAACATTAAAGATGATGTATACAAGTTTGATCGAAGACTTATTATACTATATATAGAGCTGTGAAGTAGGATGAGCCGCTGGTTTCTGTAAAATTTGAAACGATATCATCAATGTTGAATAACAAAGACACAAAGCACTCCCCCGAATAATGTTACAGTCCTATTGGTTTATTGTTTTGACCAACTGTTCCAATGATTTTAACTTTGCTTTAAAGAAGTAGCTCAGGCTAATCAGTCAGTTTGGTTATATAGATAATGATCTATGATGTCAAATTTCAATGCACCAAATTTTAAATGTTTTTTTTTTTTTTTTGAATAATCTCTGAGATTTTAAGGAAAATCAGCATCCTGATTTCATTCTTCTGGACGTCGTTCCACCCCTGAGGAGCTTGGATCATAATCAAAGATCCACTGTGCGAGCCCGTCCCTCTGTTAGGCCCTCTCAGATACACTGCAATCACTTTGTCGACGGTTTCATTATATGATGAATGGCTAATCAGGTATTAAAATGAAATCGTGTGACATTAGCCGAACAAATGAGAACAGGAAGCAGAGAAGATGGGAGAGGTGGGGGAGCTCTCTTAAAGAAGAGCACGCACAATTAAAGTCTAAAATTAGGCCCTTGATTAAATGTTAAACTTTCTCTACCTATTCTGGTGGAAGCTACCATTAGCACTGACGCTTACATTTATTATGAGGGGACCTAATTCAGAGAAGTAACACACATGCATAAAAAAGCCAAAGAAGGGAGGTGAGTGCTAATGTCAGCTGAAGGTGAGAGGTGCCTCCTGATCAGGTCAATGAATCCCAACAGAGAAATTAGTGTAAATGTGGACGAACCCTGCCATATATAGACGATCTTTACAGTTTTTTCCATTCGATAAAACTCTGTAGCATAAAAAACAAGTTAGTCAGCACAAGTTTGCTTCTTGTTGTCAGTCTGTGAACAAGAGGGCTGATTATTCAGTGTTCAATTCAGATTATTCAGCACTACAAATAAAACCACACAAGGTGCTGAAAAAGTTGTAACAAACCAAAATTTGGCAGCACGTCCTTCCTCTCGACTGAAACACCATGACCAACGTAAGGAAACTGTTGTTTATTCATCACCTGTTTTGGAAGAAAAGACAACAATTATTGTTGCACAAACAGTCACAGCAGCAACAATTTCATTATGTTTCTCACCAGCCGGGTGGTCGTTATCACAGCTACACAGCACGCTAAGCACACTTCCAATAAAAATGCGGGACGGCAGTCGGCCTTTGAGGTTTTTACTTGAAATGGAAGTAAAACTTGCACCACAAGCTCAATAATGCAGGCTACAAGTGTAGTGAAATATGAGATACTATGAACAACAAGAGTTAGACCAAAGTTATTGTAAAAATGAATACAAACCGTAGCCAGAAAAATGGAATCCCAAAGGTTTTGTATAGTGATGTAAAAATGTGTCTCTTGTCTGAAGAAGCACAGGATCATTGGTAAAGAGCAACATTAAATCCCTGTAGGAGGATAATGTAATGTACAAAGTCTACATAAGTATCAATAATTATAGTGCAATAACATGATTATTGTTCTGAAGTGGAACTTCCTGCATAATGAGCACTTAAAGTATATAATCATGGTAATGCTAGATTTTTTAATGGTATGACTTTCTACACTGTAGTACAGCTTTTTTTCAGTAAGACCTGCAGTAAGTACTTGTACAACTAAGTAGTTAATCTAGTGAACGTATATGGTCTACAAGACTAAAAGAAAAAACTTTGAGATACTTCAGTTCGCCCAGCAGTAAATGAACTGTTGTATTAGTAGCTTCAGCCTCTACCAGTATATAGCTGTTGATATATTGGGAATATAACATAAGTAATAAACTGAGCACAAAAAGCTAAATGAATAAATCCATAAACTCACAGAGTACCTACAGATAATTCTCCAACAAAGGTATTTGAGGAGTGAATAAAAGATGCTCTCTGGCAGGTCTGACACACTGGTGGATGTAACAGCATCAGTAACACCACCTGAAGCTGACGGTGGTAGAATACAGAGAGAGCTCTCTAGCTTCCGTTGTTTCTAAAGAAGCTGTCAGCCCTGGTGACCCTGAGTGAAGTCTGTTTGAAGAATTTTGGATTCTGCGTTTTTCTTTTGTTGTCTTGTTTGAGCTTTTTTTTTTACTGTGTCTTCAACATCACAAATGAATTTAAACCTGGAAAAGTTAAAGTGATGAAGGTGGTGATTCGCTGTTATAGAGTGTGGTGGTAGAATACAAAGAGGAACATTCAAATCGTATTATTGCTGTCTTTATTAATGAAGTGAAGTCACCTTGTAGTCAGCAAGTGTGTTTCCTTTAAGATAAGATGATCCTTTATTAGTCCCACTGTGGGGAAATGTGCATTATTACAGCAGCAAAGGGGACAGCAGAAGAGAGAGCATAAGCTAAAACAGTGAAAAATAACAAGCAACATTTTAAAAAGTAAAAAAAGCAATGACAGCAATATAAATACAGAGCAAGACTGCTAACACATGTACACCATTGCACTTGGAGATGCTGCCTCATCACCACTTGAACACAAATGTTAAGACTGAGACAAGCAACCAGTGAGGTGCTGAAGCTAAATGCTCTTCTGTTGTTTCTGAAGACACTAGAAGACTTTTGTTGAACTTAGAATTTAGCATTTTTTTCCACTTCTCTTTTCTCTTGATGATTTCTCTTGCCGCCCTTGTTGTTAGTTTAAGCCTCATTTTCATCTGCGTCTTCAACATCAAAATGAAATCCAGACTTGGGAGAAGTTAAAAGTTATGAGAGAGGCAATTTGCCGTGTGCTAACATAATCTCCCAGTATTGTGCTTGTTGTAAAACCAGAAGGCCGTGTGCTGTAAATGACTGATGGATTGGTCGTCTGACTAATAATTCAGCCTGCGTCTGCCTGTTGAGATGATGATTGATTTGCGCATTAGTTGAAGCTGAATTTATATAAAAGAAAATCACCAAGTGAAGCACTGATCGATGTTTTGTTGTTTGTCTGTGATTTTCTTTTTTTTAAGGGAAATACGGGCGTCACGCCAGCCTGCCGTTCCTCAGACCTCCTCTCACCACAGCTCTGCTCACGCTGGGGAAGGCCCACCAGGTCACTGTAACACCAACATCTGTGTGTGTAGTTTGTATGTTGACGTGTCCGCTTCAATAATCTCCCGTTTTCCTTTACCTTTCAGAATGCAATGCTTGGTAATGGACTAGTCCTCCAGAATCTTTTGCATATGCAGCTCGCACAGCAGCAGCTTCTTCACATCAAAGACAAACGCATCAGCACCGTAAGACCTGTGTGTGTGTGTGTGTGTGCGCGCGCGTGTATGTGTGTGTTTTCGATAATTTGCATAGGTTTTCCGTCAGGGTTAAAGTGGCAGATGTGGGCCTGTTACATTTTTAAGCTTCAGCACTTTATGCATAATGACGCCAAACCGCCCCAACCCGATTGCCTCTCTGCTGTTCCAAAGGCAGACCTTGAGGTGTCCAAATGTCCACAGCTCAATTTGCATATTTTAAAATGTCTCTGTTGTTTTCCTTAATTGCCGAAGCGAAAGTTAAAAGTCACTGGAACGGATGTTTGCAGTATTTGATGTTATTTCAGACACATGACGATAACAATTCAGAATCCAGAGAGGGAAAATAATCGGTTTATTTTTTTCTTTCTTTTCTTGACCTTCCGCTTCCTAAACCTTTTTATTTGCCTGGCATTTTCTTTTTTCTTTTGCTCATCGTTTTCTGTGGCTTTCTGAACAATGCACACTAAGAACTGTAAAAAGTGCAGAGGAGAATGTGAAAAAGGAAAAAGATGCACTTACGTACGTCTGTTAATGTATACAGTCACTGCTGCAGGCAAAGCTGCTGTTTTCATGACTTGCATTCATAAAACACAGCTGATGAGTTTCTACGACAGTCTACCTCATCTTCTCTCTTTTTCCCTCTCCTTTCTTTCCATAATGCTCTTCCATCTTCCTCCTCCTCCTCCTCCTTCACAGGTCTCCAGCCTGCTTGGAGACCCGTCCAGGCTGCTGATGCAGAAAGCTTTGTCCCTGCGGCCTCCAGGCCTGGTGCCTCTCGGTAAAGGCCTCCTGGGAGACTCACCCACAGGTGAGCAGGGTCCAGCTGGTCCTCCCTTTTCAAATGACTTGTAATTACTGCGAACCAACGAGACCTACAGCCCGTCTCTAATGGGTGTTTTTTGTAAATGCCATGTTTATCAAATTAGTTATCTTCTTTTCTGTCTATTCTCTCCTACTATTGTAAGAGCATCTGCAACTTTTGATAAATTAACGCTGCACTCTGCCTCTGTTCTGTAAATTAATCTTCCACAGTGTTGTAAAACAGCACGTAGGACTTTGTGTAACGGGATCAAAATCGAGGCTGCTAGCTGCTTAGAAATTAATTTAGTCACGATTCATTACTTGTAAAATAATTTAGGTTTAACTTGGATGTGTTGCTTTTTCAAGCAAAATTTTAAAACGATCATAAAAACCAAGTGTTACACCTTTTTTGATATATAAACATATTTTTAGATAATAACATTTTATACTTTCTCAGGTATTTCCGCACAGAGAAATTAGTCCTCATAATGAAAGTCTGAATTTCTTGCTCTATGTTAAGCAGATTTTCTTAATAATAACTGGTCTTAGAAAGTGTATGAACACAGAAGAAGATATTTAAGGGACGCATAATTAACCTTCAGTCATAATATGTTGATGTCAGGTGAGAGCGTTCCTGAATGTCTCACATTACTGCTCAACATCCTCCAGGAAGCTGCAGCACATTTACATTTCAAATCCCCCAGCTGAGAAAAGCTGTGCCGTTTTAAATGGAAATGATATATCACAGACTGTAAGTGCGCGAACACAAGCAGTTGTGTGTACGCGTGCAGATGCACTTATGTGTGCGTGCGTGTTCCTCTTTGATTGTGTGTATGAGTTTGCAATTTCGCGTGCGTCTCCGTAATGCGAGGCTTTTATCAGTGCATGCGTCTGCTGGGATTGTTAGCTTAAGGCTTGTTAGAGCGGGTTCTCTTATTGTGCTGTGGAGGCCATTTGTCACAGCAATATTGGATTTATAATAAGTGTGATTGTGTAAGTGTGTGTGTGCTGACCTTTGTTGTGTGTGTGCACGAATTTAAATGATGTGCGCTCATGTTTTTACATCTGTGTATGTTTTTGCGCTTGTGTGTATGTATGTGTGTACATATCTGTGTTTTATTAAACCCTGGAGTGAGTGAAATATGGGGAGTGTGGAGCAAAGTGCCGCGCGGTAAATAAACATGATAAGTGATGATGTATGAGCTGTTCTCAAATATTACAACTGGTTCTACAGAGACAGAGACGGAGGCAGTGGGGCGGAGTTCTCAGCCTCCAGCCGTCTGAGTGACCCGTCTCTGTCCAGAGGAGACGGAGACACTGATGGTCATCAGTGAAAAACATTTCGTGTGTTTATCTGCATCGTGCATCTCTCCTCCCCTTGCTTTCATATCCCTTTCCTTCATCTCCCTTTCTTTACTTTGCTCCTCCGTACTGTGACCTGTGCTCCATATTTGTTTTCATGTACTTCATTTTGTTTCCTTCCTTGTCTTCCCTTTACTTTTCATTCCTTGCATTTCCTTCATTGTTTCTGTCTTTATTTTCTTTCCCCCTTCTATTTATTTTCCTTTAATCTAATTTCCTTTCCTTTCCTTTTCTTTCCCCTCCTCTCTGTGCTTGTATGTTGTACTTTATGTCTCCTTTCCTCGTCTTTACTTTGTATCTTCTTGTTTCCTTTTTGTTTCATTTTCTTCCCTCTTTTATGTCCTTTTCTTAAATTTCCTTTCATTTATTTCCTCCTTTTGCTTTCTGTTGTTTTCGTTTTTTCTTTTTTTCCTTCCTGTTCCTTTCTTCTGTTTTCTCTTTTCCTTTCCCACCCTTCTCTTTTCTTGACTTCCTTCTTCCCTTGTTGTCTATGTTTTCCTGTCCTCAATTTTCCTTGTCTTATTTTTTCCTTTCTGACCTTACTTTACCATACCTTTCCTTTCCTGCCCTGTCCTATAATTTCCTCTCCTTCTACTTCAATTTCCTTGCCTCTATGTTATGTCTTCCTTTCCTTAACTTTACTTTTTTCTTTTTGTTTCCCTTTCTTTCCCTATTCTTAGCTATTTCCTTGCCTTTCCTTTCCCGTCCTTCCCTTTCCCTCCTTTCACTTTTTTCTTTAAATGAAAATGTTGGTTGCTTTTTCCTTTCCATTGTTTTCCATCTTTTCCTTCCTTTCACTTCCACCCTTTCTTTCTCCTTCCTATGTCCCCTGTCCTTAATTTAAATTTTCCTCCATTTTTACTTTATTTTCCTCTTGTCTTACAGAGTTGAGCCAGGAGTCGGTGCCATCGTCTACCCACAATGCCACAGTAGTGGTATCAGCAGCAGGTGTGATGCCGTACCTCCATGGTCGAGCTGGAGGGGGAGAACAAAACAGCACCCACACTATCTCCACAACCCCCTCTGCTTCTTCCTCCTCCTCTTCTTCCTCTTCCACCATCTGTGACAGGCAGCCAGCTCCTCCTGGGACCATGGTGAGCTCCCATCCCCAGGGACAGAGCTACTCCTTGGGTATAAGTAACTCAGGCCTTGGCCCACCTCCACCCAATCCCCATGGAGGAGTTTATACATCAACAGGCCAGCACAACAGCTCAGATGGCTGCCCCCTGGCCAGCATGGTGAGCACAGCGAACACACACTCACACACACATAACCCCACTCTCTCACTTCACTTCTGCACCCTGCGCTGTTCTCTGCCATGTTTGATTCTCTGCATGTGTCTGCATGGAAAATTAAATGAGGAATATGTTGATGATCATCTAATAAAAACAGTAAATTTACAATCATGTAGACTTTTGGTTTGACAAAATAAGGAGGGCTCCAGAAATGTAACTGTTCCCCGCCTTAGTTACTGTTGCTATGTAACAATGGGTCCTTTTATTCTTTTATTTATCTCTATTTTTGCATTACTTTTCCTCTGTTTTTCTGTGATTTTTCCTGTTTTAGGGGTTTTATTGCTTTTACTTGTGATTACTCATATTGTCTCTTTTGTGTTTTTACATTTTCTGTTCTGCCCTTTTTTTCTTCACTTCTTTTTCACCTTAGACAAGGCTTCCTTGTGTCTGGCTCAACTGTTCAGTGTTACTCTGTAATATTGTTTTGCTGAGTTTCCTGCTTTTGCTAGTTTTTTTTCAGAGCACTTTTTAAACTTTATCATGATCAGAAAGAGGTAGACAAAATCTGCCTCTGATTTCTAGCCAGCGGCCTGGGATTTCAGCTGCAGCTAGCTAGCTAGCTAATATGCTAATTTTTTTGTTTGAGTTTAACATCTGTGTTTTCAGATGACTCTTGTGGATGGATATTCATTTCTAATTAAGCTCTATTCATACTCAACCTTATAAATACATACTGTATGTACAAACAGCCGCAGTCCCTCAAGGGCTCTTCATTTGGGAAATTCCCATGATGCACTTCTGTCTCACCCAGTATGAGGCCTTCTGTCAGCCTGCCTACCTGCCTATTTTAAACGCTCCTAATCCCCGTCTCTTTTCCTGCTCCTCCACATCTCTTTGACTAGAACTGGTTTAGATAAAGCACTGCTATGCTAACATAATCATCCATAATGATTCAGTGTACAGAGATAATCACAGCACTGAAGTTGTTCAGGGAACTGATTCCAGTCCCAGCGCTGTCTTCTCTAAAGTCTCTAGAATGGAGGCAAAGTGTGATTAACAGAGAGTACAATTATCTCAGGTTTCCACAGCCTGTACAGCAGTTCAACACAATCTTTCAACATTAAAAACCTTAATGTTGAGCTTGGTATGTTGCTGTTTTGCAACCTTAGACGTAACACAAATCCAAGTTATGAGTGAGGATATAAAATCATTTAAAGAGGTGGATCAGAGGTTGGAGAGCAGGTTTACCAGTGTTTGAATTTTCTTTAAACCAATTCCCGGAGAATTTGTTTGACCGGCATCACCTGCTAATTGCACTGTGAATTATCCCAGTTGAATCTGTTTCTCTCACTTCAGGTCAATAGTGGTCAGAGCTCTCTGTTGGGTGATCCTCCTAAAGAAGTCAGACTGCCCTCCAATCCCTACCTGAACCTAGCCAGTGTAATGCCAGGGGTGGTTCTGCAAGGTGAGCAACAAATGAAGGCATACACTTTATCTCTCATCCTATTATTTGTGCAATCAGTAGTTCTTTAGGGATTCCTCTCCCAGGACAGACAGACATGCAATAAATGGAGCATAATCCTGGAGCATAATCACTCATCCGACATCAGTCTGCATGTTCAGTATGTTAAACAGCTGTAGTTTTCTACAGCAGTGCTGAATACACTGCCACTGTGTCACACCGTCACCGCCTCTTCAAACTCTGAAGCTGTCACAAGATTGTTTTGTATATACTGAAGATGATCTCTTAAGAAGGGGATCATGCTCCACGAGTGTGTAACTGCTTATCTAAAGGGACTAAAGTATGTCAGAGTGTTCCTTTGAGATTATTTCTGTATTACTGTGATTATCAGCAGTGTTTTCTCACTCGTTGTTCCTCCTCTGCTGCTCAGGCTCAGTTGGGAATAAAGCCCAGGGAGGACAGCCCGGCTCCGGGGTGTACGGCAGCACGGTCGCTCCCGTCGTCTCCCAGGGCTCCGGCTCCTTCACCCACAGCGCGGCAGCTACAACCACAGCTCCATACAGCACCGATACCTCCACTGACTACAGCCAATACAACCAGGCCTACACGCAGGTACTGAAGCGCATACACACACACGCAAGGCACAAGTGAAGGAATATGGTGATAGATGTCCTGGGCGTGGGTCTGTTACTCAGCCTAAAATGTGAGAGGGTGTGAACAGATGACGGATGGACGGATACATAATGAGTGGATGGATGAGCTCAGCAGTGACAGAGTGAGCTGTAACTATGGGCGGCAGGGTGGTGGAGGAGATGAGGATGGGTTTGGATATTTGGACAGACAGAATGAGAGAGGATTTTGGCAGAGAGCGCTGTGTCTTTCCATCTGTCCCTGCTCCCTTCCTCTGTCTTAACGCTCCACTCTGAACAAGTCATGGATCCTCCCTGCTGGCTGTTTGTCTGCGTCTCTCCCTTCCTGCTCTCTCTGTTTCTCTCGCCTGCAGTTGTCCCTCCTCCGGCAGCGAGTGACATATCTGATATTTGCAGCGCGATGCCAACCCAATTTTAAATGTTAATTACAATCTTCCCATCCAAACAAATGAATCATGATTAGATAACCAATAAAACGCTCTGTTTAATTTGTCTGAACTGACGAGACAAAGGAGGGGAACAGGGAGAGCCGCCGGCACGAACAATAGTTAATGAGTGAGAATTCGAGGAGGCAAGAAAACATCAGTAAAGACAAGGAGAACAAGCAGGCAGCTGTTTTATACCTGGTGTGTCTGTCTGTGTGTGTGTGTGTCGCATAGGAGGCCATGCAGCAGTGGTACCAGCACTACCAAGCAGCACAAGCTCACACCTACAGCGCTGCTGCTCCGCAGGATGGCACGGCCACAGACTACAGCAAGGAGCACACACAGGTAACACACACACACACACACTTACGATTTACCTGACCAATCAAGGAACTCTACGGCATCTATTATATACCTTTCTTGTGTTCCAGGCTCCACCGGTGACGACCTATGGGGACTACAGTTCCTACATGCAGGCAGTCACTCAGTACTACTCCCAACCTGCAGCAGCCAACCAGGCCTACGCCACCAAGGTACACACACGCAAACACACAACAAAAACACAAAAGCTAAAATGTCATCATCACACTTAAAAGGACAGCTCACTCTAAAATCAAAAACACGTTTCCTCTTAACTTCAGTGTTGGTGGTTGCTAAAGATAACAGACCTGGTTGGGAATCGTTTCATGTAGGAACCATTTTTCTTTCTGTGTCACCGCACAGACGGAGGTGTGCATCTATTCCTCAGCTCTGCCAAGGAACGCACTATTTATGCTTACATCCCGCGCTGTCACAAGCAGGGGGCCTCTCATCCATGAGTGGATGCACGCTTCTTTGGTTGGCAGGTGAAATTGAGTAGAAAGAAAACATTGGCCTCTCACTCCATAACAATCCAGATGGATAAATCGCATTACATGCAAGAGGAAAAGAGGTGGACTGTCCCTTTATGGTCTGAACTCAAATTAGACACAAACACTCTCTCATAAAGAGCTCTTGCTTGCTCTCACTTCAGTTATCTACGTGCTTCAGTTAAGTTAAAGAGCCCAGCGCGTGCCTGGGTGCTTTTTTAATACCCACATTAAATGAGCCAAGAGGCTGAAGGAGAGCCAGCAAAAAGCACGCTGCACTCTTATTAGATATGGAAGGCGCAACATTGATGGCTTTATTCAGACATGACAGCACAAAGAGGCAAAAAATAAACAGTAATAAGATGATAAATCACAAATCTGGTGGCAGAAGTCATTAATTCCTGCATACAAATAGCTAATTACTTCTTCATCAGGACTTGATCAATGACACCTGACGGGCTCCGTACAAAACAGACGCTCTTTAAAACCCAACCTGAATATCTTGAGTCAAACAACTTCCTGACCTGCATACGTAGTGTAACCGATCCGGAGCGGCAGGCCTCAGAGCAGCACGCTGGTATTTACATGCAGTTTGTCCACATGTTTATTTGCAGTGCTTGACCTCTCCGTGTGACACCGACACCCTGTTAGAGGGAACGCATCACTCAGCACCCAGCAGCTGACAGCAGACATCTCCACGTCTAGGCCTTTCTGCTGCTGCTGCTGCTGCTGCTGCTGGTGTGTGTGTGTGTGTGTGTGTGTGTGTGTGTGTGTGTGTGTGCTGAGTGAAGTGTTTGCTTGAAGATGCAGCCATCGATCTGGCAGTGTGGCAGAGTTACATTCTGGTCTACTGAGCTCAGTGCTGGAGGAGAAACTGATATCTTGGAGAGAACGATATGATAGAGGTTCTTCCTGGCATGAAACAGACCTGAAAATAATGTTGACATTCTGGCTGGTTGTCCTGAGGGAAAATGGACAAGCTTGTCCAACAGCAGTTGGGCGATAAATAAGAGATCCTGTCCGAGGGTGTCTCCTGCAGACAATCAGTAGGTCTCATAATAGCCACTAGGGGGCAGAAAGATTGATATGAATGAATAAATGAATAAACATAGAGTTGATTCATGATGACAACAACGTGCCACCCAAAATGTAACATTGTTGCACTGTGTGTGTGTGTGTGTGTGTGTGTGTGTGTGTGTGTGTGTCTTCTAGGAGGTAGATGTGTGTAAGCCTCTCGGAGTCTCTCTGCACGCGGTCAGTAACGGCGCCGCCCCTCCACCGGCCGTCCTCCCGGCTGCTGCCGTGCTCCCAGCCTACAGCACCCTGCCTTTAATGCCCGGCTTCCTCGGGGCGCCACACCCGGCGGCAGCCGCGCCGAACCCAGTCACACACGCACACACTGCCGCCACTGACTGGAACACCTACTACTATGTGAGTAGAGAAGCTTAATATTCTCATTCAGGATGTAAACACATTGGTTATGTTACAGGTCTGCAAATTTCATGGTAAATAGAAGATCATTTTGAGTTGTTATTACCCCTGAACTACCACAATATTTTCCACATAATGAATTGAAAATTACCCCAACATGATTTCATTTTAATCATCTGCTATTTTCCAAAAAGCAAATAATAAATAGCTGATAATTTCTTTAATACATTTCCAGGAAACTTAAAGCAGTTCAGTCCAACTTTGAAGCATTTTTTTTTTTTTTCATTTAGTCAGGATAGATTGCCAATTACTGACAAATACAACTTCATACTCAAGAATTAAGTGGAATATTTCCCATTTTAAAGTTTCATTCCTTAATTGCCTGTTTGTGTCTAATAATAATAATGTCTTCAAACTGCTCAAGTTAAATGTAACTCTTTTTATGATTTGAGATAATACATCCAGAGAGTTAATTACAATTAAGTTTGTGTGTTATGTTAACTTAGGAGGGGGAGAATGTGAATGGTTAAAAAAAATGTACTGTAAGCTGCAACAACTCACTTGTGTTAGTGAGATTGCCTCATCTGGCCCGATGGGACTGTTCTGTTTTGGGGAGAAAACATCAGAGACGAACGTTTCCAAAGACCTGTAGCTCCTTCACAATCAAAGACCCACGCAGACGCGGTCTATTTTCATGTAAAGCAGTAACAGGAATCGCTGTTTTATGTTCGGAGATTCATGGAAATGTATGAATTAAATTACCAACTATTTATTAGCGCTTGTTGGAAAATTGCAGCCTAGTTTCATTATATACTAAAGTGGTCAGTTTCATTGAATTTAGAGGGTATTTATCGTGGTAAATTTGGGGTAATTTCAGTTACGTTGCTCAGTAATTACCACCTACTTAGAATGAAACGTCCACACTGTAAGATGAAGTGTTACCAGCTCTTTTACTACATCTGTTGGATGAAGCAAGAGAAAATGTCTTCTTGCCTCTTTTTTACCCATTTTTTTCTCCATTTTGAAGTGACTGTCTCCAGGGAGCGAGCTCAGCTCGTGCAACAAAATCCAAACATTTCATTTTGCAGCTAACTACTTCAGTGTTTCTCATATTACTTCTGATGGTAGTGGGCAGTATTAGGTGTTTACAGTGGGGTGATGAGGGACAGGGTCACCGCTCAGCTTGTTGAATTTGAAGTAATAATTCAGAAGAACCACTATTGGATGGATTTTATGTTTAATAATGCTTCTACAAGAGCCAAGGCAATATAATAAATATTAGTACAGATGATTATCTTACACATCTGTTACTCTGTAGTGTTTGAGTGTTCAGTCATAACACTGTTGTGTGCAACAACATGTAACAATCTGATGCCCCGGCACTTTGTGGTTACTGCCGCAACAACAATCTGCGTGTAACCTTTCCAAAGAGCCCCTGTAGCTCCTTCACAATCAAAGACCGACGAGGAAGTGGTCTGTCAATGAAAAGACCTTCATGTAACGCAGCAACAGGAAGTGTTCATTGCATCATCAACTGCAAGCTTTGGTTATGAAATTGTGACTGCAGCTAGAACAACAGGTGGATTATTATGTTATAGTTAAATAAAGCCTTGGTGTCTGGTGTTTCCTGTACATTTAATCATATTTTGAGCCCTGCCATGTGTGCACAGCCTCAGCATCATCAACAACACCGTACTCATACAGGTCGAGAGCTGACAAACGGGATAAGAAAGCAGTAACAACAATTCTGTTCATTTTTTCAGACTTTCCATCAATTACTGGGTAATGTGTCCTATTCAGGTGTCTACAGAGTACTCTCTGATTGAACCGCTCACAACTCTGTGAGGTGCACAGTTAAAGGCTTTAAAATCAATGGAGAGAAGAGAAGGAGGAAAGGACTCTGAGTGCACGATGACACGAGCAGACAGGATCCAGACGGCTGAGCAAAGCCTCGTCTCCAGGAAGATTTACATTTGTTTGCACAGGCAGCCTCTGTGGCCCAGTCTCTCTGAATACCTTTAAACTGTTAAACCTAAAGCACACACAAACACAGGATGTTTGCATTGTTGTCAAAATCCCCAACTAGTGACATTTATTTTAGTTCGTCTTTTTGTCGATCACTGTACAGATGAAAACATCCTGTAGACATTCAGTTTCTCATGTGTTTCATAGATGATTTAAACAAGTTTAATACAGATGGGTACAGTGAGCACGTACACCTTTAGCTTTCGGTGGAGGGTGACCTTTTTTAATTCACATTCAATAAACAGAGATGTATTGAAGCTCATACAGGGTCATCCACACAAGAAGCAAAAGCAAACCAAGTCAGCAAAAGCTAACAATAACAATAGGACATGGACAGTGAAAAGGCCCTTATGTTGAAATTACAAGACTGAAGCTTGGTCAGGACATTGCAACGCAAGTGTTTGATTCACAGCATTAAATTAAATTAAACACATCAAACTTTCATTCATGGAAACGGAAGATCTCTCTGTATTGGACGAATAACAAACATGAACATTAAAACAATAACAACATGTTAATGCAGGGATATGTGATATATATATATATATATATATATATATATATATATACATATATATATATGTGTGTGTATATATGTATGTGTATATATATATATATACATGTATGTATGTGTATGTATATATATATATATATATATCACTTGCCCCTCAGGGCTACCTTATATTTCACATAATTATTTTTAATTTAATTTTTAATTTTACAAAATCTGTTGACCATTTCTCTTGCAGTTTATATTTGTTGACTTGTGAATGTGCATCTTTCCAGAAAGCGACAGGAGTTTGATGGAGTCATCCTTCAAACAATCTCCAGTATTATAATGTAACATCGGACATCAGCAACATGATTCGTGGGAGATATTCGTGAACATCTCTGCACTTTGTCATCGCTGACTCTTTCTTCTCTTTCTTCTTCCCGTCTTCCCAGAACCAGACGAGGGGCCACAAGAGGGAGTACCCTCAGTTGGCGGTGCAGGAAGTGACATCATCAGATGGTGCCTACATCGGGCAGCACTCCCAAGGCCTGGGAGGGCAGTACGCCGACTACTTCAAGAGGAAGAGGCTCTAATATGAACCAAACCACCTTAAAGCCTAAAAGCTTACAGGGGGAGGCACACACGCACGGGCGCCTGCTGGATGTCACAGCTCCCCCTAGTGGCCTTTCTGTGGCGGCCATTTTGCATCCCTGCAGTAGGTGTTGAGTTTAACAGAATTTGGGGTTGCAAATGGCTCAGGTGAAAGTAAGCCATAGTGCTCTTTGATCTTGGCACTTATTTACACAAACACACACACACACACACACTCACACACAGATACACACACACAAACACGGTGTTGCTTTTGTCCTGTTCAAGCCTTAACTCTTTAACTTAAACTGTTGTGTAAACTGTACTTATCTAATAATTATCTTGTACATTTTTTCTAATATAATGTAAACTGAAGTAAACTGTATCTGTACGTATAAGCTGCTTTTGTATTGGCAGCCAGGCGACCTGTCCGCCTGCTGAAACTGTCTTAGGACTGGTCTCACAGTCAGGTGTCTCCCTCTGTGTCTCCTTTGAAAAGACAAAGCGCGTTTGTTGTTGCACACACACGCTTTGATTATTCAGTCGAACTGACGTCTGTTTGTTCCTCGCTTCGGTGTCTTCTTTTCTCTTTTCCTTTTATCGCCCAGGTTCCTCTTTTATATCTCCCCGCGGAGAATTAGAGTGTGTGCGCGTGTTTGTGTGTGTGTGTGCGTGCGTGTGTGCGTGCGTGTTTATGCGTGTTGATATGCTGTTTCTGTAGGAAGTGTCAGCCATTTCAATCCCAAGGTTTGGGAGCACATCAGGAAAAAAAAAAATCAAAGCCCTTAATTGTGGTGACTTTACAATAGCTTCCCTCGATGAATGGACCTTTCTTCTAAAGACTGGAGAGAAAATAAAAGGCTGATGTAAATACAGTGTGTAATACAGAATATATAAAGCCATGCGTAACAGACAATATCATATTTAATGGACATTTCCCAGCTCTTTTGTTGGGCGAGTTGTGCAAGGTGGATGAAAGGAAAACATTTACTGCTGTGTTTTGTTTTTTTTGAAATATATACTGTTCTATTTGTAATATAATATAATAATATTCCAAGGCAATTCAAGTTATTTATTAATATTGAATCAAATTGTGTTGACTTTAATGTAGGTGTCTGCTTTGGTTTTCAACATTTAAGCCAAATATTAGGGCACAGTCCTCTCCTCTCCTCTCCTCTCCTCTCCTCCTCTCCTCTCCTCTCCTCTCCTCTCCTCTCCTCTCCTCCTCTCCTCTCCTCTCCTCTCCTGTTGGGACTGTAACAGGAGCTTTACTTCCATCACACCATCAAGGTTTCAGACTGTAAGTGTGTCCTGAATTCATACTACATACTAACTGCGGGCAGGTTTTCAGTTTGAAGTGCTGTTTGCGTACTCAGATAATTCAGTATGCATCCAAGAAAAATCTGTTTTTAGTGCTCTGTTGACAGAGACGAAGGAGCTGCTCACAGATGGCAAAATAATTCAAATTAATGCCGATGAGTTGGCTCCAAATAACTTAAGTTGCAGTCAAATTTGCAATTTGATTGCATTTTTTTATGGTGCACAGTAATTTCCTATGAAAACTGTAAACTGTGTTGTTTCTTTTTGTAAACTGACCGGCACTATGGTTATATGGTTGGTATGTAGTATGAAATTGAGACAGTTTTCATAATGTGAGGGATTTTCTGAATCAAAAGCATTTTCTCATCACATGCTTCAACAGGCCGCTGTGCGTGTGATTTTTGTTGATGGCCGCTGGCAGAATTTCTGCACCTGCATCTTAAGTTTGTGGAGGAAACAGGCAGAAAAAGGCTAATTACAGCCCAATCGCCAGGAGCTAATGTTTCTGCAAACCACAGTCAGCAAGAGGTTGATATTTGTACCAAACCTGGCGTGTCACATTCACATTTTAATGCTCATTAGCTGACTTTCACTCCAGGAGGTTGAAGGGATGATGGTGGTGCTAAAGCAAACAAGTGGGTTGTGTGCCTACACCTACTGTCAGCAGATTATAAGTGTGTGATGACATCATTGTGACAAAAGAGAAACAGAATATTCAACCTAAACAAACATAAAGTTACAACAAAGAAATACTCAGTTTCGATTTATGTAGTTTTGCAGAAACTTAGCTCACGTTTATTCTGGCCATTGAGCTGCTCAAACAGAACGAACAGAGAAATTATTCTTTATTTGGTGTGATAAAAAAGATTTCTGTCTGTTTTTCAAGACTCTTTTTTTTTTATTTTATTACCACTACAAATATAAATATTAGAGCAAAGACTGTGAACGCGTCATACTTCAGGTCCAGACGGTGTGTTTGATGTTCGACTGTGACGTGACAGCTTGGTCGTTAGGGTTCGTTCTGTGCACAGGCCTCTTGTTTAACAAACCGGCAATAACTAATAAGTCTCCTTCTACTGTAGAAAGATGAATGTAAAATGTTTATTTTCAAGTGTAAATGCCATCCGCACAGCAGTCCGTACACCCACGCAACAGCTCATACACTCTGTGTGTCTGTGTGTCTGTGTGTGTCTTTGTATTCTGCTCATACTCATCCGAGTATACATCAGTGAGCAGAATATTGCCTGTGTGGCAGCCACGCACGCACGCACGCACGCCGTGAAACACAAAAGCAGGAGAGATGAGATAAGAAGGTGTACGTCAGTCTGGTAACAGCTGGATGTGAACAGAGGAACAGGAGATTGTCTGTGGCGATGGGGGAGTGCTGGTGCGCAGGTATGCTTATTAAGGACTAATAAAATGGCTGAACAATAAATTGCAGTACATATCCCTCTATCCGGTGCATCTCTCCATCACCTCTGCTGCCTGCTCGTCAGCTCATTACATCTTTCCTAACTCCATTTCTCTGCACTGCGTTTCATGCGTGTGTCTCACTTTCAGCTCATATTTAACACGCAGCTGTGAAAGGTTTTGAAGGCTGCGTCGGGGACATACATCACGGAGGATGTGGAAACACACAGAGAGCAAAAGGAGAGGAGCGATAGAATGCATATAAAGTGACGAAAATGATCCTGTTAGATATTTGCACACATCCAGGCAGGAAGAGGATCGGCCCCCGAAACGCTGCCAATCAAAGGTTTTGTTTCGTCTGTGTGCACGTGTTCAGCATGATTTAGTCCCTCGCTTGTTTTTGCATTCAGTGGGGCTCCCTTTCTTTTTTCTGTTGCAGTATCATTGACCTGTTGCAAAGCATTTTCTACAGTTTTTAGTTTTTTGGTCAAATTACCCACAGACTTCTCATGTTTGTGCTGTGAGTCATTTTCCTACACTGAAGCCTGACGTTCATAACACTCGCCTCAAATCTGAGGGCGGACTAGAAGTTCAGCTCATTGATGATGTCCTGCTTTCCCTCGAGCAAATTGAGTTTACACGTATTGCATATCAGATTAATCGTATATTTATCTTGGAAACATTTGAAACATTTTGTCATGTTTTACCTTTTCTCCCCCATCACACAACAGAAGCCCTGAGGGAGAAGGGAAGACTTTTTTTCATGGTGATTCATTTTCTAAGTCTGATCAAAAAAAAAAAGTTCTATCCTGTGTTTGTGTTTGAGAACTGGTGGAAAATAACGTTTTGCCAGCATAATCGAAGGTCATTATTTTATTGCTATCTGTGAAAAAAAAGGAAAAAAAAGTTTATTTTCAGGAAAAGTTATAGTGTGAAACTGAGTGGGGGAATGTTTTTGGTTGGTGTTTTTTCCCACTTGGTTTCACACAAATATCTGCTATCCGGCTAACACACAGTGGATGTATCTTGTGTTTCAAGTGCGTGGAGAAAACTCCCCCGGAAGACAACATGAAGGATTTTAGTTCTATTTAGAACATGAGGCCGCGGTGCTCTTCAGCCTCCTGTGGTCAAAGCGAGTATTACAAAAACAAACAAAACTTTTCCCCTGCCAAAACTTTTTTTTTTTTTTTCCACACATGAGAAAAAGAAATGAGCTGATTGTTTCACTCATGATTTAGTTTTTTCGATCGGCGATACACGGGAAACAAAATAATGTTTTTCTCCAGATAGTAATTTTTTTCATACATTACATTTAAAAAATAAAAAAAAAATTCATGTATGGAGATTTTTTTTTTCCCCTGAATTTCTTTTCACTCTGCTTCACACATTCAACATCCAACATTTCCTTTTTATCAATTCAACACATGAAATTTCCTCAGAAATGTCTTTTTTCCCACTCCGTTTCAGAAATGAAAAAAAAAGTGAAATTGTCCTTATTTTCCACTGTGTTTCATGCATGGGGGGGAAAAACTACATCTTCAAAAAATCATCCATCCTTTTTTTCTCACGTTTTCACAGGTTCCTAAAACTGCTTTAAAAAATGAATAAATAAGATCAGTGTTAGAAAATGGATCACCAGGATTAAAAAAAATCCTTCTGTGATAACATCCTTATAAGCACGCATTTCTATTTCCAGTTTACCATTGTTTTGAATTTTACTAACTTGTCTTTGTGGCTTTGTGGCTTATCGCCTGTCTGTTTCCGGTACAATTGCTGCTGTGGCAGTTTAAAATGCTTTTATTTTGGTGAATCGCTTTTGAGACCCGCTCAGTACTATTAAAGTTAGATCACAAAGATATCCAATACAGAAAAAAATGCTTTTTTGCTGCTGCAAATGTTGAACCTATTATTTATGAATGTTGCATTAGCTATTTGCTAATGCTATTTCCTGAGCCCGGTGCAGAGGTGAGGGACGAGTAGACCAAAGGTTGCAGGCACACGTCTAGCTCTCAAAATTACATTAATTTACAACGTGTCTACACTAGACCTTCATCAGGCAAAAAAAAAAGTGAAGGTCCAGCAGCAAAATGTTGCAGGTAAACGTAATTTTTGCAATTTAGACAGTGTGTGGGAGTTGACTTCCAACTTTTAGATCACAGAGTTGTAAAATATTTCTAAATGTGACTCCAAATTAACATTTTTCCCATCAAATCTGAATTGGATTTATAACAGGTGTCTGCTTACTGTTGGCTCAGCACATTACTGAAGTGTATATAACTGAATCGATACAGCTATCCTCACATTTCAGAAAGAACAGAAGGAAAAAAATGTAAATGCAGCTGGGGTCGCGTGCTTTAGTTCTGTTTGCCTCTTGAGTAGACATTTCTACCTTGATATTTTTACTTTCTGCTGTTTAGATGAAGTTATTATTGTCATACAAGGATCAAACATCAGTATGTAGTAGTAGGTGTTTCGAGGCCCTCTCCTCACCTGCTCTCTCTGTTTGCTCAGTGTGGTTCGTGTATTGTTCTGCCTTGAAACGGCAAACAAGACTCATTAAGGAGGGATGGCAGGAGATCCAGCCGCTCGGCCTTCCAACACAGGGAGTTTCTGTTAAAAATAAAAGCTTGGGAGTCTGTGTCTGTGGTCCAATCTGCTTTCACATCTCCTCCTCCATCTGTGGCTGTTTGTAGAAGCCGTTTTGCATTTTCCCCTCGTAATCAGTTCTTCGGGTTGTTTTTTTTTCTCCCCATAACTGCACAGAAACATGGGCTTCATGGTCCGGCTGGCTCTGCGCCTCAGTTTAAATGGTGTGAGTGGATGAAAAGCAGTCAGCTGGACTCTGTTTTGCTCTCACTTCCACCTCGCTGTAAGGCGAGAGAGAGGGAGAGACGTGTGTGTGTGTGTGTGTGTGTGTGTGTGTGTGTGTGTGTGTGTGTGTGTGTGTGTGTGTGTGTGTGTGTGTGTGGGGACCAGAGACGGGGCCTCTGTGTTTGTGGGTTTAAAGAGCCGAGGCAGCAGATTTTAGACAGCGCTGTCTGCTTGACTGTTTCCCCGTCTGTCTCTCTGCCTCGCTGTCTGTCCTCTCGACTGTCTGTGCTCCAGTCCGACTGTCTGCCACCAAAATCGGGTCGAGCCTGAATTTATTTCAGCGGTACTAGAACAGCTGCGTCAGCTTTCTTCTCTGCGTTATGATAAAGTTTACAGAGAAGAAGTTTTGAGAGTGTGAGGACGGAGCCCGGGGTGTCAACGTTTCATTGCCACCAGACTTGAGAGAGCTTTCTCTTGATTTCCGAGTTCTCACACACAGGCCGAGAGCAGAAATGACCGTGTTGGGCTCAAACAAGAAGTGAAGTGTCAGCCTGTCTTCTTCTTCTTTTGCGTTTTAGATTGTTCGGTCATTTTACGATACAGGACGCTCAAAAAACTTGCCAAGTAAATATGTGTTAATTGTGTTGCCAACAGGTCTTAGAAATAACGCCAGTGAACCGCTAATGGCTCCTCTACGTTTCACACGCTGCTGACAGGTCATTAGTGTGGTCGTCAAGTTCATGTAGAAAGACAGTGGCTGTTACTAGAGCACATCTGGCTCTGACACTTTCAAGCGAATGGAGTAGGAAGTGAGGACGAAGAAAAAGGAAACAAACAAACTGAGCTGATAACAGAAAACACCTCACAAAATATCTTCATCATCACCTTTTATTTCAAACAGGCAGGGGCCACTGAGAGCCAGCTGCCCTTTTTTTGAGGTTGACGCAAACAGTCCAAGGGGAACACCAATGTTCACCTGCGACAGGCCGCTCAGAAGGGACTCCAAATTGGGCGAAAGCTACCAGTCCATCTAACTTTGCCTGCTTCTGCACCATTTCCCACTTTTGCGGATCATTATCTTCAAAATCCCTTTCTCCAGCCTCGGCATTAAAGCGGCTCCGTGGACCCTCTGCGTTGTGCTGGACGCCGGTCCTTTACTTCATTTTGGAGGACATCATTTGTAACCTAAATGTTCACTTGCTCTGTTATGGAGCAGAGAGCGGCGCTGAGACGAGGCACCAAGTCACATCCTGTGGAGGAAAAGCCGACCCGAGACCTTTCGCAAAGAAATCCACAGTCCAGTGATAATAAGGACCAGATAGATGATGCTGCTGCTGTACCTGGTGCAGTGAAAACTTTCGTAAGCGAGACGCTCTGAGTGTTGACTTGTAGTGCAGCTCGGCGACAGTCGATTTTTATCTCTCCAAATCACCCTGGAACTGGCAGTAATGTTGCGTTTACCCACTTACGCTTCAGTGTTCCAGCTGTGGCTAACGATAAACAGCTTGTTGGCGCCGTTAAAGCCGACCAACATCCTCGTCAGGGTGCAGCAGCTGCAGTGTTTCCAGTGTACGTTCAGACCATAGTGGAATTCCATCTTTGTGCTCTCTGTCACAGTGTTCATGCATCACCATAACAACCTCCAGGGAGACGTGTTGGATGTGCCGCCGTCTGCGTCCTTGAGCTTGTTTACATTTCTCCCAGCCTTCTGGATTTGTGTGTGCATCTTATAGATGGTGGGTTGTTTGACA
>CAEMYA010000488.1:2832420-2862796 GCA_903131615.1 Diplodus sargus
ACATTTTTTTTTTTTTTTTGCTTTCACCTTTAAAGGGTGGGTGTAACAGCCAGTGGTGAGCGTGTCCTGCTGACGCCTGCTTGCCAGAAACTGCCGCTGGGAGATGAGATAATACACAGAATCAAAAATTAAGTGAAAATCACCCACAATAGTTGCATCACTTCCAGGCTTCCGTAATGTTACCAGATTGCGGCTGACGAGAGTCGACCTGGCGTGTGCTGGAGCCAGTAATTGTGGGTAGCTGTAGGAGTGTGTTCCTGTGGGTGTAGCTCTCTAAAAATGTGCTCTTGGCAGGTAATGGGGGTAAGGAGAGACAGGTTGAAAGAAAGAGAGAGAGAGAGAGGAATGGAAAAACAACTCCAGCTGCCTTCAGCCGCTCAGCCTGCTGGGACTTCTTTTTTTTTGTTTTTTTTTTCCAAGTCTTCTCCTCTTCTGTCTGTTGGCTCGGTGAAGACTGTTGCTTATGTCTGCCAGACTCCTGCATGTTGCACCTACCTGTAGAGCTGTCACACACACACACACACACACACACACACACACACACACACACACACACCCTGGAAGCGTCTCCTCTCTGCTCTGGTGTTTGTATTAGTGGTAGCATTTCTCCCCCTTCCGCTCTCACACAGATCTCCTTATGTGATCCGAGTCCACATGAATTTACGCCTTGTTGGCTCCTCGTCCGGCCTCTTCGATCCGCAGGTTGCGTTTGCGCCGCGGGCCGAACTGACAAACGTCATTCCTCCCTGGCTGTCGTTCAGATATCTGACAGCGGTCTAATTGTAGTCGGACGCGTAAGGTCACAGTTGGCACCGGGCCTCCAAGAGCTGTCAGTCGTGAGACGTGCGAATGTGGCGGCTTTGTGCAGAGTAATCCTGTTAAATCGGCCCCAACGACGTTTCAAGGATGAGGCTGATGGTATTGTCGTCGTTTAGACCAAAACAACAAAGTGTTGGTTCGCATCATTAATGCATTAATGACCTGTCTGTGGTTTTCAGCCCCAAGATGTGAATAATAAAAGGCAGATATAAATGTGTTCTTGTCCGCAGCCTGGGCATGTTCTCTACACAGGAAGAGACATACACATAAAAACCATGTCGAAATAGTCGTGCCTCTATGTTCATTCTTCAATAGCAGTTTGATGGTATTTGTGTCCTCTTTTTTTTTTATCTTCCCCCAGACGCCTGCTGTTGATGCTGTGAGCGGACGTGTTCTGTGCTGGTCCTACAGCCTATGTAGGGGTGTTTTGTTTTTTTTAGGATGTACCAGCAGAGATGTTGAGGTGTTTAAATAGATCCCTCAGATCTTGATCTAGATCAATTCAGCATGAGTCCGGCTCACGCTTGGCATTTCTATCTGAGCCACGTTTCCACCCAAAGCACCCAGAACTTAGAGTCCCAGGAACTGCTTTTCAAGGTACTTAAAGGTTCCTTCAGCCCGTTGTTGTTTGCATTTCCACGGCAGTCAGAAGACCTACGAAGATGAAAAAAATGCTCTTCCACAGCCCCAATCACTCACACAGGCCTTGTGCAGTAGTTGCAGAGTTATCCAAGATTCATTTTATGTCTTAATTATTAATTTTAAGGCTAGTTGCATTAGTTTGGACCCTGGCTCCTTCAAGTTCCCGGGGAAAGCTTGTGCAGTGGAAATGCAGCTGGAGTAAAGCTGGGGTTGAAAACTTTGAGATTATGTAAGCGTTCTGATGCTCCAGTCTTTGTGGAGCTATAAAGCCTCTTTCGGGGAGCAGGAACGCCTGGCACCTTTTGTCACTTCATCATCTTTACTCAAAGCCAATCAGATTGTAAGATGAGTTTGGTTTACAGGTGATTCTGTGCCTGCACCTGTTCTACAAGTCAGCTTTTCTTAACGCACCTCTGCATGTCGTGTTTCAAACCTTTGAATAATCTCCTCGTGTTTAGTTTTATTCAACAAAGTGTTTCTTCAGTAACCTATTATCCTAAGAATTCATTTTGTAAGCCTTGAGCTTTTTTTTTTTAACAACGAAGCGGTCATGTTGCAATATGATCTTTAACACTGCCTCCCACAGTCGCAGTATGAACTGAAATGGTTATACAACTGGGGAAGAAACCATGTTAAACGTGTGGTTGCCTTTGTAGACTATCAGACCTTGTTTTATTGGGGAATGTTGTGTATTCTTGAGTGATGAGAAGAGGTTGTGTTTCATTATTTTCCTGTGCCTCTGTGCCACCAACTAGACGTGACGTCCTCATGATGATTGTACTCGCGGGGGGGCCTCGTTCCCCCGAGATTAACACAGCACAAACAGAGCCTGCTCTCTCTGTCTCTCACACACACACAGGAAGTGAAGGCTGTTCTTGAATCTTGTGGTGACCTGTCAGTGAGCCAGCTGCAGCTCGCACCTCCAGGAGTTCACAATGAGTTCCGTTTCTGTGTGAACGCAGCCGCGGCTTATTTATTGTTGGTCTTGAGTTGTTAATAATCAATAATGTTGAGAAGAAAAAGCAGTCAGTTTTATTTTCATGGGGCTCATTTACATCAGCACAGAAAATCTTATCTGAACTCTTGTATAGTGATTTTGTTTTTTGTTTTGTTTGTAGGATAAACGCAGCTGAATCACTTCAGGTCGAAATCCAGATCTTTTTTCTGTTCTTGTGTAAACAAAGCCTCCTCTAAGCTTCAGCGCATTGCCATTGTACCAGTATGTATTCTGCATATTACACAGGGTCAGTGGTGAGGCTGGACTTTGCAATAGTGACTGACTGTGTGTGTGTGTGTGTGTGCGTGCGTGCGTGTGTGTGTGTGTTGATCCAATAGCTTTGCAATACTCAAGTATTTTAGATTTTCTGACACGTTTTAATGGCTGTAGATAAATCTATAGATTTGCTGTGCTTCTTGCTTTGTAAAGTTTTTTTTTGCTTTTTTTGGGTATGTGGATTTTTCTGACCTGAAATATACTGTAGATTTTGCAAAATTTTATATCACACTGACATTGCTATTGTTTTACTGTGAATAAGGTATTTCTAGAGCAATTTTAGCATGCCTACTTACAACTGTAATATATAGAAGAACCTGTTTTCAGTAGTTAACAATATATTGCATTTGGACTGACACAGACAGAACATTGATGAACAAAACATGATTTTATTTATTTTTTCATTGTGTATTTATGGATACTTTTACCTTCCATAAGTCATACTTTCTGTCTTATTTTTTGAAAAATATATATATTTCTTTTCTTTCTCTTACTTTGAGCAGAAGGAATTGTCTTTTACATTCCTAAATAAAATGTGGACTGAAGCGCAACTTTGTTTTTCCGACAGTCCTTTTCTTTTGCCTCTCTACCAACATTCACAGTAAAAAGCCAGACAGTTGCATTAGAATGGACCTATTTCTAAATTGAAGTCATCATCATATCTGACTGAGAGATTTCGTGGCTCAAATCTACTGATGGATTTAACACAGGAACAAAAACAAAACAAACAAAAACCCTCTGCTCAAACCATTTCACTAACACACATAAAATACACTTATACATTTCCTGGCATATTGAAGGATACAAAGAAAAAAATAAAATGCATGTACATAATAGTGCATTGCTATGAACATTTCTTGTCACTACAAGAACAACAAATGAACATAAAATGCCATGTGAATTATCATTTCTCTGTCCCACTTCAAACCCTCTGTACCATCTGAAGTTCTTCCATCAACAGTCTGCATCAATGGCAATTGGCTCTTATTCTGCTTTAATATGTATAGTATATAAACATGTAATAAAGTATGTGTGGCTTTAACGCATTTGAATTGAAGAGCCACAAGAAAACAGTGGAGAGAAAGTGAAGTGATGCTGCCCTCAAGTGTCTCTCACGGGTACTGAGAGGGCTGTATGTGAGGGCTAATCAAGATTCAATCCATTCCATTATTTAATGAACTGAAGAGTACAAACACAACCATCTCAAACATTCAAAGGATGTAAGACACACAGTGTATAAGAAGTGAGTTGTTTTTATGGAAAAGATCCCTTCTTGATGGTGTGAAGAGGTTAGAGCACAATGACCTGTTAAAGAAAAAAATGTCTGATTATCTGTTCTGTGCAGATGAAGCTCAAGCAGCTCCTTCACATGGAAAGTGCTGTGATTGGTGTCTGGTTACAACACGGTTATCATTTCATCTGCTTTATTTTTCTGTCAATTCCTTGACAACAGTGAAAATGCCTGCTTCCTAAAAACTTTAAAACGAAGCAGATTGTCACGGTTGAGAAGCTAAAGCCAATGAATGCAGCAAGAGGAACGTCGCCAACATCTGCACATGATGAACAGAAAATCCAAACATTCACCACAGATCATTCCCCAGCTCTCTTAAAGAAATAATCAGGAGATTTTTGAGTCCATGAAACAAGCAACGGCGGCACAAAATGCTGAAAAAACCCATCTTCAGTTTCTGCGTTAATGCCCGTGTCCCATCTTCTTTATCCCATCCCAGCACTTCTCAACATGATTCAGCAGTCATCCACGCAGCTTCTGTTATAAAGAAGAACGCCACGATACCATTTGAAACTAAAGTGAGCAGTCTGTTGCTCGGTTTCCATCATTCAAGCTTCAATGAGCGACATCAGCCACAAGTCCACATGATTATAAGGCCTTCAGAGCACATTATACCAGCAACAAGTCCACATGAGTTTGATGTTTCTCACACTGCAGACAGCTATACTTGGAAGATATAAGGTCACATTAAACATGGGCTAAGGCTACAAGATTTATCAGGATTAATCTTATCTCATCCAAAATGATCAAATAGAGTAATACAACCAATATGATAGCATCAAATAAAAATGTTAAAAATATAGCAAACTAAAATAACCAAGTCTTTATACCAAAGTTGTGGAAGGTTTATATGTGAGTACGAAGGAGCTGTGTCTCTCAGTACTGTGAAGCTGAACAAAGCAGATGCTGATCTGGGGTCCATTTTGCCGTCTTCACTCCCAGAGCCTCAAACAGTCTGAGGTTTAAAAGTCGTTCTGTGGCTGGAGCTGTTGCATCATTTTTGTCAGCTCATCGATCAGCTGGCTAAAGGTGATCCTGTTCTCAGGCATCTGCTCCCAGCACTTGAGCATCAGCTCGTACACCTGTCGAACATGAATTGTGATGAAATTACAGGAGGCAAACATGTACAACTGAGACAACACGTATTTCCTGCAGATACCACAAGCATTTAAATTGCAGCAGCTTTTACGTTCTTTGACGGCAAGTAGGACACATAAACATGTCTGTCTGCAGATATAATCTGCTGTGGCTATAACTTCCCTACAGGTGGCACAGGTTAGTCACTCACAGGTGTGGTGTTAGCTTTTCTCTGATACTTCTTCACCTAGGTTGGTTGGCAAGGCGAGAAACATGGTTCATACAAGGATGTGAATGCAAATGACGACGCCTGGCCCAACTGGCACAAACAGGCCTCCCCAGTGAACATAATAGACATGCGCTCTTAAGGACCTGACCTACCAGACTGATGGTCGGTCGTTGTTAGGGCAGTCGGTGGCTTTAGTTGGCACTGGATGGCACTTGTAGGAGACTCTTTGGCTCATTGATCGGCCACGCTTGTCATGACAGAAACCCAGTTCATTTCACCCAGTTGGTGCAGTTTCTCCTTACCTTTAACCATTTTCAATTTTTGATCAGACATATTCTCGATTAGAGAAGCTAAGCTATATTAGCGAGAGTGGTGTCAAAAAATGCTGCGTAATCATAACTTGTATTCTTTGCTGTTACATGGCCAGAAAGTTGCACTTGATCACACCGCAGACATGAGGCGACACAGCAGTCAGCCTTTCTCGCAGCTAGTTCTTTGATGTCTTGATGTGCCTTTAGGCACAGGTGAAGAAAACAAAAGTCTTTCCTGATTGGGGCCACACAGAATTATTTATGGCATTGTAATTACCACCACCATGTGAAACTACTTGGTGGTGGAAGAGAGAGAGAGAGACAAGAAGAGGTGATGAAATGTTAAATATATCGATGCACACAGTCATCTTCTCAGATAGAGAAATGTCAATCAGTTAACTGTTTTGAACAAGAGTTACCCCCAAACTTAATGGGTCAGCTTTCTCTTTTTTTTCTCTGCTGCATGCTGTAGCTTTCCAGTTTTCAGGTAACAAATCCAAGAATGTAACAACATGGATCATGTTTCTGGCCTTAAAGTGACCCGGCTGTTGCTTTTGAGGCCCCAGACTCTGGATTAGCTCCTTTTCTCAGCTCTTTTCTTCTTAAACGCTTATTAACACATTTTTTTAAAAAGGACTTTTTATATTATTAAGGCAATGGCTGGTCTTCTGACTTGATTGCACGCTTTTTTTCTTCACCTGAGAACTCAAACATTCTGACTATTGTTGCACTGTTGATTTGCTTTCCTCTCCTTACCTTTTGTTTTCTTTGCATTCATTTAGTAAATAAAGACAATTTAGACTGTGTTTGTGTCATTGTTGTGTTGATAAAGAGAAAAGAGTTTCTTACAGGCTCAGGACAGTCATCAGGGCGTGGTAACCTCTTCTCTTCTGCCAAGACCTTTATCAATCGCATGACAGTCATCTGACCATGAGTTTTGCCAATCATGTCGAGGAAGAGCTGCATGAGCCAGGACAAGGACAGGTTAGAAGAGAAAACCAAAAATAACACTATTCACTATTCAATGGTTAAAGACAGTGATGAGTACAGAACTTTTACCTTTGTAGCTTCCGTCACATCTCATTAGTTTACATATGCAAGATATACATTTTATTCTAATTAATATATAGAGAGGCTAGGGCCACATTTACACATAGCCCAGTTGACACGGCAACACATAATCGGCGTTATTAGAAGTCTCCACTTTGGCCGGAGTTTTTAGAAATAATCGTTTTCTGTGATAAAAACTGGGTTTTCGTGTAAATGAGAGGCCAAACTGCAGGGAAATACTGGTCTCTCTTCAGTCACTATTTTTTCTGAAATATGGTCCCATGGTGGAACACTGGAAGGGGCATGACTGCGCCTCTCTGTGCATACCTCAATCAATGAGAATTTTTTTTTCAACGATTAAAAGGATGCAAAATAGAGAGAGAAAAAAAACTCACGTTCATCGGGCTCTTCTTGGGGTCACAGTAGCTGATGAGTTCATGCAACGTGACTCCGAAGGACCAAACGTCTGAAGCTCGGTAGAACTTGCAGTAAGTCAGACACTCTGGAGCGTACCTGAAAAAGCAAAGTGCACAGGCATTAATACTTCTCCAGCTGATCAAACTGTTGCACGGTAAGGTGTTGCGTTTCCCCCCTGTCTCAATCAGCCATTTACAAGATAAGTTTTCTATGTAAAGAAAGTATGTATGTATGTATTTAGTAAAATACACTGCTTTAATGCTTGTTGCAGGAGAGCTTATTATTATCACTGCAAAAAATCATTTTAATTTAGTACAGTACCTGCTGGATGAAAAGGGGTTTAAGGTTTAATGAAATCCCTTCACCTCCTTACAGTATCTCTCTTCTTAGTTCATGTACAGTCTATCTGCAGACGTCGACCCCTCTGATCCTTACCATTTCATCTAGTATCCAATCCTCTTTGTATTTTCTCCTTTCTTCACAGAGTCTCTTTTAATAATAAGACTTCAGCTCTCATAGTGGAAGCAGAGAGTAAAATGTACATCTCCTTCCCTCCCCGCGACTCACCAGAAAACAGGGCTGTCGTTTTCATCTTTGACGGTATAATATCCCTCGTTATCCTTGATGCTCTTGGTGAGGCCGAAATCTCCGATCTTCACCGTCCTCTCGTTGTCCACCAGCACATTTCGGGCAGCCAGGTCCCGGTGGATGTAATTTTTAGATCCCAGATAGTCCATTCCCTTAAAGGAAGTAAAAAAGTTAAACATCTAAAAACTGCTTGATTGTGGTTGATAAAATTATCATCTTATTTAACTACATGTTGGTATGTTGATGAAGGCCGATGGCTGCTATTTTATGAGATGTCAGTTTAAGTCATTATAATATAGAGAAGTGCCTGATGGTACAATAAAAGAGCTCTGTAATAACGGACTGTTACCTTGCATATCTGGATGGAGTAGCTGAGCAGGGTGCCGAGGTTGGTGTCTTTTTTGCGTCTGGGTAGATACTCCTTCAAACTGCCCAGTGGTACGTACTCCATGATCAGCTTAATGGCCTGACCACCTAAAAACACATTTACGCATGAATACATTTAGAGACCAACATGAATTTGTGCTTAAAAATATACAGACGTTGTGTGTACTTGTGGGTGTGTATAAATGTTAACCCTAGTTTGTGCTTCTCACGTAATATCATTACATTCACGTCTCAGAGCTAAATAATCGCTTTCCCAAAAAATGTTTTAATGGATCTTTGAAAAGGGCATTTAACATCACTTACTGCTGTTTTGATGGTATTTTCACAATCATCTCTTCTTAACATCTTGATGAAAAAAATATTCAGTTCACTGCACGATAAAAAGAGTGATGCCTCCTTTTCTTAATAAAACAAGGAACTATTCGCAAGTTCATAGATGGAAAATAGTTCAACTACGTGCTGCTAAGTTAAACTACTTTTTCTTTTTGTGCTACGGATGCAATATCTTATAATCTAGATATTTCTGTGAGTCCTCGAGGATGCTGAAATTATTTGCTTGATACTTGATTGTTTATTTGGGTCTGCAAGTATTAAATTGGATAACTGGTAAAATGTACTCCAATCACTGAGACATCTACAATGTGCAGACACCAAGCTGCACATTACGTGACACCTATCCTTAAAGGCTTCACTTGCATGTACTTATGTAAGCAAATCTACAATGAAGATTAATAGTTAAATGACGGGGGAACAGGACAAGATGGGAGCAGCTTATTAGAAGTTAGTAGCTGGTGTCTGCTACTAGAATCTGCCAGCACCCATTTTTTCATACACAAATATTTTTGTTTGATTTCTAAGATAAACCACCAAAAGCTTAATTTCTGTTGGCTTGTTGTCAGAGCACAAAGCACTGGTTTATGAATACAGATGGTTAAATGCATGTGTCTTTAAGCACATGTACCACAAAGAGCATTATGTCAACACTACACGTCCACTACACCTAAATTAACAAGATATAAAACACCTGTGCATTAAAACACACGCAGGTTTCGATTTGTCAAGTACTGAGTACACATTTGTTAGTGTTTGTGTTTTTTCATGTGTCTGCACTCTTTCCATCTTACCCTCCTCCTGACAAATGCCCTTGTATTTGACAATGTTCTCATGGTAGAGGGCCTTCAGGATGTCGATCTCACGCGACAGGTTGGTGCTCTGCTCCTCTCGGTTCTCAGGCTTCAGAGACTTCACGGCCACCAGCTCACCCGTTTTATCTCCCCGAGGATCATAGCGACACAGCTCGACCTTACCAAAGTGGCCCTGCATGAAGAACACAGGAGGTTCTAATTTTCTTCCCATTGCCTGAATTACTTCAGTTCTGCATCTGCTCTTGCATTGTTGGTCTCTATATTACACTGAATGGATCTTGTAAAATCCCTTCAGCTTGTTTTAGGTCATAATACTAGTGTTATTTTTAAGAGTAGTAATTGGAGTTGACCCACATAAAAATAAATCATCGCATTTGGAAACAGTCACTTCATTGATCATCCTTATAAATGCTGAAAATCTGCACAAAGAACAGCATAAAACAGCAGGATTAGTTTACCTCTCCAAGATCTCGGACCTTCTTCAGGAATCTCTTTTCAAACACAGTTGGGTCCACCTCTGGTGTGGGCTTTGGTTCGATAGACGGGTCTGAGAGATGGTAAAAGAAACATTAAACATGTTATGTACAAACATCTTTTTTTTGACATAAGCAAACTTGCGTCAAAGGAAGTCTATTGTGGTTGACAGTGTTGAAGTTTTCACTAGAATCTTCTGTGGTTATGCAACTGTTCACTTGCTCTGGTTTCCACACAAATGGCTACTTATAGAGGGACAAGTTATTATCCACGTAGGACTCATTTTGAATCACCATTTCCAATAATTATAGAGTAGTTTATTTAATCAAAACAGTGTTTTTAATCTGATCTTTTAAGCCTTAATAGGTTCATCATATAGAAAAGTGATATTCTAAATCAAGGGGATTTGGAAGTCATCTTTGGATTTTAATAAAAGAAGGGCGTAACAAGCTTTGGCTTTAATAAGCTGAGTGCAGTGCAGTATACCCTTCTGGCCAGCAGGAGGAAGAGCAGAGTCTATTATGTTGCCATGGGGCCCAGCTGAGGGGCAGATCAGTGATAATGCACCTAGTGAACTTCCTCATGAACCTCTGAGTTGAGTAAACAACTCTCTCTCTCTTTGCACTGTGCTCTAAGCTCCTGCTAGGTGAGATATTAAACATGCAAAACATTCAGATCATATTCCAACTGTTGTCAACTTCATGACTTCTTTAACCTGTACCTTTTGTACTACCTAAATTAAACCGTCTTGACAAGCCTGTTCCAGCCTGTTCTGCAGGCTACACTCAAGTCTGTTTAACCTTGATAACCAAAATGCAGGAAAGCCTGATGCAGTTGCAATAATACTTATACTCCAGAAACAAAATGAGGTTTTACCCAGCACACCATTTACAATGCACACATTCTCCTTATACATACTCTTTTCCTCAAGCTTGTCTATGTCTCTGACGATAGCCCTGAAGAAAGGTCTCTTCTTGGGGTCATAGTTCATGCAGTGGGTCATCAGTTCAGCCAGCTCAATGCAGTCTGGGGTGGCCAGTTGGCACTCTGTTTCGTAAAACCTCTCCTTCTGCTCAGCACAAACACATACATATGAATGAGGAGGTGCAAGCAAACAAAGTTAATGTGATCAATGGTGCAAAGAGGAGGTGAAAAAGGTTCCTGTGTGAGCCCCTACCTCTGTGAGTTTCTTATCTTTGAGGGGGACCTCTCCATCGTAGCAGATCTCCCACAGGGTGGTACCAAAGCCCCACTTGTCAGCTGCCACGCTCAGAGAGGAGACGCTCTTCACACACTCCGGAGCGATCCATGGGATACGATGCACACACTCTGCAGAGGAAAACAAATTCAGCTTTAGCAACATTAAATCAGTTGTGCACAGATGATTACTGGGGATGTGTGAAATACAAAACATAGAAAGTAATTTGACCAACATGAATATGAGTGATGCGTGGAGTGATGAGACACTCAGAGGCAAGCCACGCCGTCTTCTCCATGTGTGACATACTGACTAAAGCTTATTAAGATTTTTTGCACTTTCTTACACACGTGTCTTTAACAGACTGATTAATCTGTCGATTATTTTCTTGATTAATAGATTAATTATTTGCTTATTATTTACTCTCAAGGAGAAGAGAAAAAAGAAAAGAAGGTTTTTTTTTGTTTGTTTGATTACTCAACTGCTTGATGAATTATCAAAATAGTTGGTGATTAATTAATAGCTGCTCTATTGCTGCCCTCATTAAAACCATACACATTTTTCATCGGGTTCGCTTTTAATTTTCTTAATAATTTCTATTTTTTTCTATAAATTGTACTTTTGTTATGTAATACTGGTGTTCAACTTCATATATGGCATCAATATCATGTCGGTTTGCCATAGAAGAGGGGTCCCTCTACGGTGGATTGTCAGTGTTTTGTCAATCTCTCTGGCTGTCCTGTGTATGTTGTGCGGACTGTAAAGCACTTTAAGGAAATACTTGTGATTTTGTACTACCTAAATTAAACTGTCTTGACAATCCATATTTATATCTCAGTCCAGACATCACATAAATCCTATTGCATCATTAAACAAGTTCTGTTATTCTAGAAATTAGCCATCTTAAATGTTATCTTTACAGAGTGAGAATATGATTAAAACAAAACATGCTAAAACATAACTATTTTTGTATGCAGTGTTTTCAAAAATATCAATGTATCCATCTATTTAAGTTTTCAACGCTCATTTTCTGCAGTATTGCTACATCAGTAACAGCTGTGGCGCTTTCTCCTTCTCTTCTCTCTCTGACAGCAGGTTGACACACACACACATTATTATAAGGTCTAATTTTAAGGAGAAAAAAAATAAATGTTTTTAATAAAATTCATATTCACATTCAGCGGTTGTCTGCTCCGATCTTTATAGAACCTTGTTAAATTTATCTTTTAATAAAAATTTAGAAATTCCTTCAATGTTCAATTTTTTATGGTATTGTATGAAGTGAGACATTCCAGTATCATAACAACATTCTCTTAGCTCACACACCCCTCCCAAAACACTATTCAAACATTGCCTGACTGCATCCACTGACTGTAAAAGTCTGACATCTGCTTGCAGAAATATATGACTGACTGGAAAACAGCTAACTGATTGGATGACCTTCGCTGTTGGCATTTTGGCTCCACAAATCCATAACATCAGGCTAAGGCTTCATGTTAGTAAGTACATGTAGCTCCTACTGGAAGAGGAGGAGTAGAGAGAGTAAGAAGCAGTAGAAGAGCTGAAAGGCAGAAGATGGAGAGCCGGGAAGGAGATAATTGAATGTAAAGCAGAAGAAAGAGAAAAAAGAAAGAAAGTGAGGAAACGATGAATGGACTTGAGGTTATGGTAAAGTGATCGGAGATTGCTGGGAAGCAAAGGGAACTCCCAGTGGGTTTCTCAGCACTTTATCCACTATATTGTGTGTTCAATCAAATCTATGTACAAGGACATCAATGTGTAAGAGGAAGACTGATTGTTTTGCAAAGTGGTGGAGACAATGAAGAAATGTAAGAGTTCTGGGAAGAAAAAGGGAGGGGGGAGCATCCCCAGAGGCGTGTGGCAACTGACATTTGCGCACAAACATTTCCAGTCTCTGCTGCGGTTTGTCGATCCATTTGTATAGCCACACTGTGTTATATCATACAACTTCTCGCTCTAATAGACAAAAAGAAACATGAGGCGGCCATTTGAGGGGAACTGTGCAATCCGAGAGATGTCCTTGTTGGGCCATCTTCCCTGAACTCAGATTTAGCGTTTATAAAACAAATTAGTCTGAGAGAGCAATGTGCCCAATGTGTATTGATTATGTGGCAAATATGACTCCTGTTACTGACAACCTCTGCTTGATCGGAACTGCTCTCCTTTTTTATTGTTTTTTCCTGCATTTTGTGGGAAGAGGCAACTTTTAAGCAGAAAAAGCAAAAAAAATAAAATAAAATACACGCATTTTATTGATTTATATGTAAGTTAAAAGTGTTAGGATGCAAGCAATAAGCATATTTAGAAACTACTTTGATGAGGGCTGCAAAAAGATATTCTTTTTTATTATTGATTAATCTCGATTATGGATTATCAATTAATCATTTAGTCTTATAAAAATGTCAAAACAATTGTGAAAACTGGTCATAAAGGTCTCTAAATGCCCAAAGTAATGTCTTCAGTCCATAACCAAAAGTCAAAGACCAGCAGCAAATCTTTACATATAAGACGCTGGAACCGGCTAATGTTTAACATATTTGCTCAATTAATTATCAAAATAGTTGGTGATTCATTTCCAACGACAGTGCGCGAGACTATGAGTGGCTGTAGTTGGCCATTTCATGCGTCTTTCATTTTGGTTTCACTCTCATTTACAGCTGACTGGAAAAGAAAGTGGAAGTTACTGTGAAATTTACCATGGTACTTATTTTGTCACCAGTTAGGTTTCACTTTTAGTAACCATGAGATAGAACATGTTTTGCTGCACGGTATACTCACCCTCTCTGGTGAGAACTGTGATCGGTATTCCTGGGTCACTGAGCTTGATGAAGGGCCCTCCTTCATCAGTGCCCAGTCCGTCCCTAGCCAACAGGATGTTTTTAGCGCACACAAAACCATGGACCAGCTTTTTGTCCTCCTACAAACACACGTGATAAAACAAATCTATTAGTAACCTTTTAGGGCAGAATATATTGATAAAAATGAGCTAACATAATAAAGGCAATTTCATGTCTCTATACAGAACTTGCATGCTTACATTTCTAAAGTTTATGTGTATGTGTGTGTGTTTTCTTATCTTACCAAGTAGCTAAGGGCTGCGGCCAGCTGCTTAGCCACCTGGAACTTCCAAGGTGTGCTGAGCGGGTCCTTCTGCCTCCTCATAAATAAGTCCAGTGGTCCCAGCTGGACACACTCCTCAACCATGATATCTGTTGAACACAAAGAGATCACCATAGTGTCAAGGATGTTAAAAGACATTCCTTAACTCACATGAATGTGCACACACACAGCTATCAACATGCACTTACTCTCCTGTTGGCGGACACACACTCCATACAGCAGCACTATGTGTTTGTGGGACACTTGTCGCATCATACTGGCTGTTTCGAAGAAGGCCTATCAACAGAAAGATGACTCATTACAGAAACTGTCATGGTCTGATTATTTTGAAACAAGTTGCTTCTAGGAAGTATTAGTATTCTCTGTGGTTATGTGTTACAAAATGGACGTCACCAAAGTCAGTTTCAACTATGAAATTATTTACCTATTCTAAATATCGGTTATTTGGTTTGAGTGCAGCCCTTTATAGAACTGTGAGTGTCTCTTACCAAGGAGATGTCCCTGTGTCCAGAACCCAGCACCTTCAGAACCACCTTGACCTCCTGGAAAGATGAGTAACCTGCATCCTCTTCCACCTCCTCACTCTTCACCCTCAGTGTGCCTGAGTAAATGTTGGTTCTTGTGCCCCGGCCAAGGTGCTCTTCCTGGTTAACACAGTAAGGAGCAGAGATGACAGATCAACTGTTTAGCTCAGTTGGTAGAGCAGGCGTCCCATGTACAGAGGCTTTGTCCTTGCTGCAGCAGCCCTGGGTTCGACTCCCGGCCTGGGGCCCTTTACTGCGTGTCACTCCCCCTCTCTCTCATCCTGTTTCCTGTCACCTCTTATTGCTGATCTATCAATACAGCCATATAAAGGCCAAAAAAATACTTGGTAAAAACCAAGTAACTGCAACCACCTCTGGACTTTTTAGGCTTAAAGGGATATTCCGGTGTAAGTTTAATTCAGAACTCTACTGCACTCGGTAATCGACTCGTCTGGACTTTCCGTCAACAGGAAGCTGCTGCAGGAGAGAGGTAAATTTATTTAGCTTTTCAGTAGAAATCCAGCTAAGTTAGTGGAGTTTTGATGCCCCGGACTATGTGCTGAGACCCTATTTGTACTGTTGCTCAAGTTTGGTGCGTATACTGCAATGTACTGTTATCGTGCAGTCATTTTCTGAGGTTGCTAAAACTACGTAAATTAGTGGTCTGCTAATTTGATCTGAGAGAGGGAGTCTAACAGTTTCACGGTGTGTTCGACCATGGATTATACTTACACCAGAATATCCCTTTAAGTGTATCTCTGAGGCAACTTGTGTCCTATGATTAAGGTTATTGAATGCATAAAAATATTACCCAGACCAACTTTGAGCTCTTACCTCCCTGAGGCTATATGTCCTCAGTGATGTACAAATGTACAAGACTAGTACAATGGTTAAAAGGCAGAATATAATGAGAAACAGGAGGAACCCAGGTGGACCCTTTTTCCAGAAATGTTAAAAATATTGCTGAATGCATGTTTTCAGTCCGTTTGACCGATTTGTGCTCGAAGATAATAAAAAAAAAAACATCTGCTTGTGCATCAATCTTCGAAAAAAGAAATGCAGTTATAAGTAGACAAGAATAAGTTCAACTGTGCACTCTGCAAGGAAGATATGCAAATATGTAATCTGAGATATGAATAGATTGTGCCTGCATAGGTTATATTTCACCAGAGTGTCTTCATATTCAAGGATTTCCCTTTTCTCTTAGATACTATAACTGAAAAATACAGCAAAAAAGAAAAAAATTACATCAGCTGCTAAATGTGTAAATTCAACAGCATGGATAACTGCAAATGCGATGAATTTGAGAGAATCTTAGTTACATTCCTCAAATTTGCATTATCAGGGTTTCTATCATAGAAAATGCAAATGCAATGGGCTGCCATGATGTCCCAGTTTTGGTTATGTGTGTGTATGTGTGCGTGTTTAAAGGTTGTACTTGGCTGTGCTCTGGTGTAAGGTTGCATTATAATTTCAGGTGTTTTGTCATTTTCTCACTTTAGTTTACATATGTATATGTAGAAATGCATCTGCAATCATTTAAATCTTTGTAATACATCAAATGGACGTTTGTTTTAAGTATTTTTTTAAAAGCGTTTTGACATCTTCAGATCTGCTGAGATAATATAGCGGCATTATGAGAACTGCAGTACCATCGTAACATGGGAAACAGACATGAAGCTAAGAAGGCTGTACCTGTTCAATCTCCTCCTTGAGAATGCGGATGAAGCTGAGCTGACTGTCCTGAATTGGTGTCTGAGGGGCCGGTGCTCTCTCTTTAGTGACCACAAGCAGGTTAGAGATCTCTGAAACAAAGGCACACACACACAATCAAGCACACTTTTATATAGGGCCATACTAGGGTGTTTGTATGAGGTTGTGGATACCACAAAGTGTATGTCATTTACATCACAGATGACTGTTTCAAAAGTTTGACAAAAGTTTGAGTCTTAGATTCTTCTTTGTCAAAATCAGGCTGCAGAGCTGACAATTACCTTTGTTAGATAATCCCAGCATGTTTTGTCTCCTTGTGTTGTTGTCATGGTCATGTTATTGTAATACTGTCAGGACTTTGGATTGTTTTGACAAGTCTGCACCGCGTTCACACAACAGTGAAGTCGACAACAATAAAAGCAGAAATTATGTTCACAGCGAGGTAAACTTTGGTGTAATTGTCTTTTGCAGCAGAACACTACAAATGTATAGAAGCTCATAAAGGTTCCGGTGTTCCGCATGAAAGCAGAACTATGTTTACACGTGGTAAAACAAGCTGTCAATAATTACGTCAATGTGGCAATGACGTGAGCAGCTAATCAGGTCGGGTTACCAAACTGATTCAGTTTATTTTTTGTATATACAGAGTTGTGTGTGGGAGGATGGAGTCGAATTGTGTCTTTGTGCCCGTAGTGTGTGTGTATGTGTGGGGGTGTGTCTGTGTGTGAGTGTGAGTGTGTGGGAGTCTAATGTTGTGACAAACCAGCGCACTGTGGTTTAAGGGGGTAAAAAGTCTGCACTCCATCAGCTTCACCCTACATTCACCGTCAAAGAGCATTTAGAGCACATGCCATCTGTGTTTTCATTCTAAACCCAAATACAAGTAACCACACCCACCACTGAGTATTACATACTGCAGTGCACCTACTCCTGTCCTAAGAGACAGTTCACCTTAAAAGCAAATTCAATATTTTTCCTCTTACCTGTAGTGCTATTCATCCACCTAGATTGTTTCGGTGAAAGTTACTGAGTTTTCGAGATTTACAAACAGAAGAGATGTCTGCCTCCTCTGAAACATAATGGAACTAGCTGGCACTGGGCTTGTGGTGTGCGCCAAAAAAGTATATTATGACCCGGTTACTCAAGACAATCCACAGACCTTGTTGTGAGCATTTTCATGTAGAAACTATTTTCTTTCTGTATCATCGTGCAAAAGGAAGCATGCATCTACTCATGGACAAGAGGCTCGCTAACTAAGACAGCTAACTTAGCTAACCAGCCCAACTCAGCCAAGGATTAACATTTACATCACACCCTCTCCTGAGCACAAGCCTGTCATCCATGTGTAGATGCATGTTTCTCTCTTCGCAGTGATATGCCTTTAACCCTTCAGTACATCCAAGCCTAGCCTGCTTCATTTACTCTCCGATTCCGAGTTAGGCACACAAACACTTCCACTCTCAAACCGTGCAATCCGTCTCTCATCTTTCTGTCATTATACATTTCCTTTATAAAAAAATTACAGCAGAGACCCAAAACAATACTGAGTAAAAAGTAAAATACATGTTAACGTCTGGATGTGGGCATGCCAGAGTGTTATCATTGATGCAAGGTGGTTGTATAATAATTATAAATATTTTAACAGGCACAACAACAACACAGCACTCTTTTATCTTTCTCTAAAGCAGATAAAGCCAAAAACAGTAATGCCTTCTGATAATAATCAACACCACAGAACCCCAAACAAACAAAAACATCTCAACACTTCCATGCACACATGCATAGATGGCTCCACCTTTCCCTGAGCAAAGTAAACACAAGAGTGCTAGTTTGGCTCCGGAAACCCACATTTACAACTCTCTTCCTCCCTGACACCATTTCACACAGACACACACATTGTTCATGCTAGCCTCTCTTACCCCCAGTTAGTAAGAGACACAAACACACACACAAACACTTAGAGTGAAAAGCAACTCCTCTTTAAATCTTTTATGGGGGGAAAGCTTTCCTTCACTGGCCTCTACCGTTCAACTCTGTTGTACTTCTGACCCCAGTAAACATCACAGCTAGGTGTGGTGTTTTGCTTGTTACCACAACCTGCTGTGATGTACCACTGCACAAAAAGGTGCACAGAGAGGTGTTGTACTGCACAGGGATTGGACTGGGGTAGAAGACTACAAGCCAGAGCAAGCAGGATTTTCAGTCTGCTGTGCAATCTGTTTCAAAATGTGTGAGTGCTGCAGACTCTTCAATAGATTTTTCAAAAGTATTTGCTGTTACTTCTTACAAGAGTCAAAGTAACCTTAGCTGCCTGGTGCAAGTGTTCTTCAGGAATATGTTTTTATAATGGATTTCCCCTCTATAATAAATAAAGAGTGCATACGCTGAAAATTAATATAAAACACATTGCCACACTGACATGGTTTATATGGACATTTTCAATGTTCCCCATCTCATGGAGATGTGGCTCAGAAACCAGTCTGTTATCACATCTATCACACTTCTTGTGATACTTTTTACCACAACTGCTTTAAATAGCTTCTTTATCTGAAACTGTTGCAAAAAGAAAAGGAAAAAGTCAAACTGCAGTCATCCAAAATATTTTCTCCTTGGATTCAAAATGGGCTTCCACTTTCCATGTCAGTTGTCAACACTTCCACTTCCTCTGTCTTATCGTCTTTAAATTATTTTACAGCTGTTGCTCCACAATATCCTTTATGTGCCTTGTAAATTGTGGGATATATTTCATTTAAAACATAGCTATGCTTTCTTCAATTTTGTTTTGATGTGGTTGGTATAGTACTTGCTGTAATTCTTGTAATTCTTTTTCTTTTTACTTTATTAACTACACCCTGAACATTTGTCAGGGGATTAAAGCATACCTCTTGGCTGTGGAGGGCAGCAGCGCAGCAGCTGGAAGTGGACGTTGTCGGTGCGAAGACTTTGGCCCTCCAGGTGCTCCAGTAGCTCCCCAAGAGTGGGTCGAAATGTCTCAGTGCCATGCAGGCGGAACCCATCGGAGGCCACTTCAATCTGGAAGTTTTTATACTGACGCACAGGACGGGACTCCCTTAGGTCGATCTGGATGCAGAAAAAGAGAAGGAGAAATTGAGACTGAAGAAGAGGTCAAAAAAGCCATGGCAGTGAAAAGTACAATTTTAGATCAAAGAAAACAATATAAAAAATAACATTCCATTAAATGTGGAGGAACAAGGAAGAACAGAGAGAGTGGTACTGTGCAAGGACATTTAATAAACTCAAGTGTGTGTGTGTGTGTGTGTGTGTGTGTGTGTGTGTGTGTGTGTGTGTGTGTACATGCGCCTGAGAGAGTGGGGGCATTTCCATCCTTGCAGGATCATAAAGCTGTCATCAACTGTAGTAACCTAATCTTGTTCTATGCATCCTGTAATCCATTATAAGATAAACTGATGATATAAACTGGGCAGCTGTTGCTGCTCCCCGCTAGCTGCATGTCGAAATGTCCTTCAGAGATACTGAAGCCCAAATTGCTGATGAGCAGTATGGGGCCTTGCATGGCAGCCTCCGTCATCAGTGTATGATGTAAAGTGTGTTGTAAAGCGCTTTGAGCTATCGTTAGTCTGGAAAAGGTTATAAAAATGCAGACCATTTACCATTTGTCTGCTGATATGACTATGATGAGAACAAAGACTGATTACATTACAGGATCTGACCTTACATCAATTTATTCCTAAAAGAATTTGCTTAGGATTCCAGTATTCAAAACTGATATCTTGTATGCTGTAGGTGCAACTTTTGTCTTTTTAGTTTTAGTTTCTTAACAATCCACTTTAAGAATTTTAGGTGTCCTCCAGTTACTGGGCCAACATTTTAGATCACTTATATTCAATTTCTCAAACTTTTTAAAATTCATACCGTACTTGTAAAATCAATAGATTAAGAGACAACAGTCAGTAAGTTTTAGCTGACTTGGAAAACTCATTATTTTGTTGTTACCATGACACTATGCACTATACAGTCTTAGAGTTTGGATATTGTTATATCACGATACTGCATTACAGTAAAGTGATGTCATTTTCTGAACTTACCAGACTGTTATACTTACTGTTTATACTTGCCTTTTTCCATCTACTCATTACTTTCATATTACTTAATGATAAATTAATATTATTGTAGCAATAGTCACCCCTACAATACTGTTACAACATATAGAGGGATTTAGTCAAAAACATTGTTATATTTATTTTTTCTCGCCCAATCGTAGCGTTTGGGAAGTGGTTTTAAGGAGAATTCGAAATATCCAGATATATATTGTTTCCAGATGTAATATTATTTCAAAGACATATTGCACATTGATGATTACACCATTAATGCATGAAACAACTACAATTAAAGCTTTCCAGAGTATAACAATAGGCAACAGTTTGTGGGTCTTATTTGTAGACTCTCTCCTGACACACCAAACACGTAACAATAATTATTTTACTCTACCTCAGTACAAACGACAGTGATGATGATGTACTGATAGTCAGTGCAGCTCCAGCGCAGGATGTAGGTGCCCTCCTCGTTGCCCTCCTGACGCAACTTGTAGATGGCATAGTCCGTACTGGGGAGCAGAAAACACAATAAATGGAGGCAGTAAAACAGTTTTATTGTAAGTAGATTGCTATGTTTTAAACTGTATGTGCTTCTTGTGACTTGTCTCAATTGTTTTTTTCTTCTCCCTTAACATTTGTGACCAAACCAGCTAACCAGCTAAAACTGTTATTGATCCATTTTGCGACTCAAACTTTTTGCAAAGTATAGAGCCATAGAACAACAAAATAATACGTGACAGAGGCTGATCATGCACTGGCTTTTAGCTGCAATTATGAAAATGTTGATAGGTCAATGAGCACAACAATGTTTTATTTAGGCTGACACTTAAAAGGAGTGTGTGATCTCTGTGCAGGCAGGAGTGAGGCAGGGTGTATGCAAACACAAATTAAGACCAGTAGCCAATGGTTTGTAATGAATGTGTGTAATTGAAAAAACTGTGCGTCTTCAGTGAGGAAACAGGCTTAGACACATTCAACTGATAAATCTGTCAGTACGAACCAGATGGGTCCATGGCAGCCGTTGTCAATGTTGTGCACCACTGAAGTAGGGGCCACCTCTTTGCATAGGAAGTGGTGGGCATCTACTGTCAGCCTGAAGTACCCATCCACGAGGGCTGCAAAGGACAGAGCCTCAGACTTGGAAGCCATTAGTAAGTCCTGAAAGGCGAAGAAACGGAGGTGGGGGTAAGCATTTATAGGCCACAATACTCAAGAGGGCCATCTCAAGGAATGATGCTTTGTTACAAAATCAAAGCCATTTACATGATGAAGCATAATGTCAACATTAGTCATCGCTAATGGCATTGGCATTTAGGCTTTGCTTCAGCATGTTATGCAAACAAATGAGATTAAAGAAACTAGCATTTGATCTTTAATATTATAAGCAGGTTTCAGAACAAATACGAAGGTTGATTCCTTAAGAAACACCACGCTCTTTGACTGGTTTGTATATTATCTCACCATCCTCTTGTTGTCCTGTCTATAGATGGTGACCGTTGCCTCTTTGATGACGGTGTGGGTGATCTCGTGGAAGTCACAAAAGTTTACCCAGCCTTCAGCTGCCTCTTTATTTTTCTGTTTTCCATCTTGCTTGTTCTTCTTTGACTTCCCCTTTTCTTTGCAGATCACAGGTGCCTGTTTTAAAGACAGACAAAGCAGATATACCATGAATATAATATAATAAACTGTAAGTATTTTCAAATAGTTTAAAATGTTACCAATTGAAAATACTGCAATGATCTTTGAAAAGTTTGTCCTAGATACTATACAGTGCCGTCGCACTTGGCTTGAGTTATCTCAAGTGATAATGTTTTACTGAACTCTGTGAGCATAAAAAATACAGACTTCCACATGTAACTTAATGCTTTTTAATAAATATGCCAAATATTATTATATATTATTATAGCAGTATGCAGATGGAACACAAACAAGCACAAAAACAACTAAAAGAACTGAAGTTTCTCTTTATCCAGCTAATCAACAGAAAGTAAATTACTTTTGGTATTCGATGGTTGAGAATTGTTGTTGAAAAGCTCCCCAACTTATGTTGACAGATTTGTCTGACAGTAACTTATCACTGTCATTTTAGCTGAAGCTATCAAAAACTTCTTTACACGCAGTTACACTTACTGTTGGAGGCTTCTTCCTCCAGGAAATGCCAGTGGTGCCAGTAACCCGGACCTGCATGTCGTGGCTTGTCTCCATGTTCTGACTCTGGCTCTGCTCTTGGCACTGGTTGTAGTACCCTTGAAACAGCAAACAAACATTATACCACAGTAGGTACAGAGATAGCCAGAATATTTGAATGCTACAGTTACAGCACAAACAGACTGTAGACACCTTGATAGTTCTCTTGATTAGTTTGCCAATATTGCCTTGGGTAAAACTTTCTGATTGTGCATAGACAAGTGTAGCCAGTGAAATGTCTTATTGGCTGTGGCTGCTGTATGTTTACAGCGAAACAAAAATCCTAAGCAGGTTCCTCAAACCATCAAGTTCTGCATCAGTGCTTTAAAACTTCACACGTTGGTTAGAATCATCACGGTGTGATAAGTGGGTTAATGTGACATGTAAACATCTTATTCCTTTCACTTTTGGTTTTTAACATCTGCACAAACTCACATAATGTCTTAGTATGAATATTTGGATGTCAACAAAGTTCAACCTTCTATTTTTGTTTTAAAAAAGAACTGTAGGTGGTACACCACACGTTCTCTACGTGTAAACACACCAAACTAACCACTGCCACGTGACCACTATAATCCAATATAGTTGATGAGAACATTGCAATAGGATCATAAAAACAAACTATCATCTCAGTTAGAAGAGTACAAAATAGGTTTTGTCTTATCGTTCCTTTTAATTTTTACTGACTGCTCTCTGTTGACTTAAAGCACCACCTTGTTACATTTCCTTATTCCTTATTTTTGGTAAACAAACATTTATCTTTCTTAGTCATCTATAATCTCCTGTTATTCGTGTCAAACTACATCTCAAACAAACCTGACCTGAGCTGCTGCCACAGATCTGTCATGGCACCTTAGAACTTAAAATCATCTTCCTCAATTCTTACCGAAGTAACCTCCATTGCTGGCCTCTCCCTCCTGCACACTGAGCAAGATGGGATCAAGCAGTTCGCTGCCAAGTCCACTGGTCAGGCCCTCCAGTGTGGCCAAGTACTTGATCTTCAGGTCGTATGGGGTGATGTTGCTGTCCTTGACTGTGCGGCGGTTGAATTCACTGAGAAATTTCTTGAAGACATTGTTGATGCGGATGCGGGTCAGAAAGTTGCGCTGCTTAATGTTGCGGTTGAGTGACTCAGGGATGAAACGTTTGTAGCTGGAGGGATCAAAATAGAAAGATAGTTGAGTAATCTCATTTTTTATTTTTTATTTTTTGACTTTTTATGCTTTGCCAAAGTACTTTGAATGCCAGAAAAAACTATGGATTTTCTTAAGGTACTACCTTCAGTATGTACAATTATTTTTCTACATGCTCTCTAAGATTCAAATGTTTAGGGGTTGCGCTGGAACTATAACAATAATTACTATAAACAAAACAACTTAACTACTATAGATACTCTAAAAGTAATTCCTACGGTGCCCTACATGAAAAGGCAGTGAGTGACTATACTCCACTGAATGGAAATGACTTGTTGGCGCCACACCCTTTGGATGTGCTCATGCTTGTTTTTTTAAGATAACCTCTGCGACTGGATTGAGCTATTTTCTTCCCTTGATAAGAGACACTTTGAGCAATCAAGTAGATTTCATTGAAATTCCCAGGAAGGCTGAAGCGGTTCAGCCATATCACTCTTTAATGTGGGTGTTATTTTTAGATCTTAAATCAACATTGCGATGCAGTTGTACTATCAGACTTATCTAGTAAATCAATGATACATGGGCATGTGATTTTGAGTGTAAGTGGGTGTGTTTTACCTGATTTCATTAGAAGTTGACATATCCATGTTTTGAGCGTGGTGTGTGATAGCGAGCACAGCCATGCCCAAACACTCATTTTCTATCTCGTGTTGCTCTGCCTCTGACTGGGGCATCCTCAGTGGCACAACGCCCTTCTGAAAGTCATGCTGGCCCTGCGCAACAAACAGAGATTCATATTTTGTAGAAAAGAAAAACACCAGGAAAGAATTCTATGCAATAGGAGACATTATGAGATCCTGTCAAGATTGCCTTGTTTACAAGAAATTCAGACAAATTTCTTAGACTTTAAATTACTAACAATGGGGTTAGGGCTTAGGAAACATCAATTCCTACAGGACTGAAAAAATCAACAGTGGCTCTGAATCAAACAGAAGGGGCATGTTGCTGCATTTTGCTAAGCATCGAGCTGCACTTCCTGGTATTGTTACACTTCCTCCCAGCTGTTGATGTTTTGTAATTCAACTCTGAACTGTGTTGATGATTGAGCTACTAATGTGAACATACTTTCAAGGGTATTTCAGAGAACAAAATAAAAAAAACACAATGACAGAGCAATGTCTAAATGCTTTCATAACACTATAAAGACACTCATTAGTGATCATTTTTTCACCTGGGAAAACAGGTAATCAAGAGAAGCGGCATCCAGTAGGGGGGTCCCTTCTGGTGTTTTCTGCGGGCTAAGTCCTCCTCTGAGTTTACTGATGCAGTGTCTCCAAACTGGAGACTCTCCTTCAGTGGTGCCATGCCAGTTTCTGAAATAAAACCTGACAGGAGACGGAAAGAAAACAAGTTTAGACTTAATACAGGGTGTGAATGGAAGAAAGAAAACATAGTAGCCTTACACGATACAGGGTTGTTTATGCTCAGTGAATTCCAGAAGTCTGTACACTAAACAAAGAATCATACACACGTGGACAAAATTGTTGGTAGCCTTCCATTAAAGAAAGAAAAACCCACAATGGTCACTGAAATAACTTGAAACTGACAAAAGTAATAATAATAAATAAAAATTTACTGAAAATTAACTTTTGAAAATTAGACATTGCTTTTGAATTTAGGTTCAACAAAATCATTTCAAAAAACAAACTCCAACTGGAATGGATAAAAATATTTATGAAAGCAGAGAAGATAAAGAGCAAAAACAACCTGAATCATAAATTAAGTTTCTCATGTACACAATAAAACTGGATGTGCTCTATTGTCTCCTAAATTATATGTAGTGATTTAAGTATGAATGTCCATGACAAACACTCAAACACTGTAGCAGCCGATTAAGTGCTGGGCAACTTTTTTTTTTATTGTTTTTTGTCTTGAAGTTTTGACCTATTTTCCTGTTTTCTTTGAAATGAAGCAATATTTCAGCTAGCTTGTGATGTATTTCAGAGGAAATACATATTCTGTGTTAGGTGTCACAGACATCTGTCTAGACATGCAGCAATAGATGGTAAACCTGATAATCCAACATTTGAGAAAAAAAAGGAAGCTAAAAAACATAAAAGAAGCAGATAAAAATCAGAAACCGTTTCAGCTAATGGGCACACACATACTAATGACATAAATGCTAAAACAATATTGGCCAGAGAGAGACACTCACTGAACATGTCACTAAGGAACAGTGAGTGCTGTTGGATGAAATGCAAATGGCTGAGGGAAAATATACTTCCCTAGAGCCAGGACCTTTTTGTGGCAACAATGTTAGACATAAGGAATCACCTTACTGTCCGTTTTTCTTTTTAAGCCATACTCAATGTTGGTCTGTCTGTTGGTCTTGTTATTTGAACTGGCAATACATCCTGGTGTCACTTCGATCCCTGTGTGTGTTTGCATTGAAAATGTGTTTATGCTCAAGCCTGTGTGACCACAATACCCTGCTTGTTTGGCAGAGTGCACTACAGTACACAAAGCAGGCAGCAGCAAAAGACACATACACACAAGCACACACAAGTACAGACACAACACACCACAGTTACACTCTGTGCACACTGGCTTTTCTCTACCCTTGCTACTGTCAAAGCAGAGCACAGAGAAAGAGGAAGTTCATTTGACACCACAGTAGTGTTTTCTTTCCTCTTTGCATGAAATGCTACCTAACTTGTAGAATGGATTCTCAAGAGGGAGGTAACTCTCTCCTAAGTATTCCACTCAGGTACAAATATAACACTGAAGGTCTGTTGCATAATAACTTCCCCTTCAGACTCGTCACAAGTCCTATAAAACATTTTTTTTTTTAAACGTAGTATCTTATTGGATCAAGTATGGTGTAAGACTCTATTCTTGGCATAACTTGTAAAGGTTGTAAATTGTCAGTGATCTACTGCCTTCTAATCCTATTCTAACTGTTTTTTTATTCTTATTCTGAGATTATATTAGTCTATGACCATGGAATTACAACAGATATCCTTTAAGTACTGCTAAACTTTATCTTCTGCCGAATTCCAGACATTGTTTGAGATATCATCGAAGGTTTTCCCTTCTCTTTCCTCTTACTGAGCCGAAGTGTGAATCAAGATGTGGGGACTTGGAATGTGTCTCAGCTTGCCAAGACACTCACTTACACTGATAGACTGTCATGGCAAATTCCTAGGAGGGTCTAGCTGTCATCCAAGTTTGGGTTCAAACTACTCCAGTGCCCACTGGATCTCCCACAACTACATCATGCACTACAACCCAAAAATCTATATCAGGGAGGCTGTTCCTCCCAAATGACCCACTAGTTTTTTGGACATCATACACATGACCATTTAAGTTGACAGGCTGAACGATGGTGTTCCCACGAAACACCCATTCCAGGTACCCACTTCATAATCCAAAAAGGATTCCTCCTCTCTCAAGTAAGGCTGTGTCTTTGCTAGGTCTTTCTATAAACAATGATCTCTCAGTATTTTTCTAATAAAAAACAGTTATTAACATTATGTTGAATGTGAAATAGTTTTATGAAAATAAATGGCAGCTAGCAAAAAATAGTATTCCATTTCACAGTGGTCAGCGTGTGATGCCACTCTTACCTCATGCGATAGTGCAACTTGAGACTGGTTTCATCTGTGATCTTGAACTCATAGTTGGGGGGATACCATGTGCCAGTTGTCTCATTGTATAGGGCAAATAGGTTATGGCACAAGGGAGAGATCGCTGAGAAAGGAGAGACGAAAAGGAAAAAAGATCAATACTCAGACCTATTACTGGATTGGGACTGAGACACCAAAGAGATGGTTTCAGAGCAAAGTCAGACAATTTACTTATAAAACAAGATAAACAGAGGGACCAACATGCTCCAACATTTTTGATCTCACTTGGTTCCACAATATGATATTACATTTAACAATAAATGAAATGTAAGACTGTGGTTCTAGAGAACACTTTCACATTTATGTGTTAAAAAGACTTGAAATGCTTTTTCCAAATGTTTAATCTAAGTCCAGCTAACAAGAGTCAGATAACCAGGCTGTTAAACTGGTCGTCAGAAAGGGGGTGAGAAAATTATTCTAAGAGCCCCTTGAGTGGCGCTAACATTAGTTTTACAATAGCTGATTAAGTGCTTCGAAACACGGTTGCAATTGATTTGCAGTAGTGTGATGGAATATTGTTACATTACTAAGGAGTACTTGATTCCTGAGCAACCTTGATGTCCATCTTTCTTATAATCTAATGTATTTTTATTTCACATGTTGACAGCTCAATGGTAGCACTTAGAGGTGAAGTAGAAACACAAATTCATCTGGATTTGAGAGAGACAGGGAGAAGTTCTCATCCCTCAGAGTGTAGTTCTGGCATTTATCCCTCACTGAAAGTTAACTTTGCAAAGTTGAATTTAATTGGAGAGAAATGGGAAACACCCAACTCTATGGCAACAGTGGCTGAAGAATGACCTAATAAAGAGCTAAAAGATTTCACCCAAATGTTACATGACATCCAAATCATAGCTTATTACCTGTCATTATGGCTGGTAGAGGAGATACAACTGATAAATATGTAAGTAAGATAAATACTGCTGCAGTTTATCCGATATCAATCTATTTATAACCTTATAAACAATATTGTCATCACTATGTCATCACTGCAGGAATGCAAAATAAAAAACCCAGAATTTTATTATCAGGTATATGCTATCACCAAATAAGGTACTTCAAATGTGCTGTAATCAGGATAATGTGCCTTTGGCGATCATCTTAGATTCTGGATATTTGATAAACTCCTGTGAGGACAAGACCAAAGCAAAAACTTTGCAGGTGTCTCTATCAGAACTAAACTGGCAGCAATTTGTCACATACTACATTTATAGCAAACCCTCCATTACTGGCAATAAACACAGATAATATCAATAAGCAGAGCAGGAAATTATTGATTCTGCCAACCAGTCATTAGTCAACAGGTCAGTTACTCACAGCATTTTTTGGCAGCCTCTACACAGAGGTCCTCGGCAGTGTAACAGCCGCTGAGGTACTCCAGCTGGTAACGCTCCGGTATGTAAAAGTGGATCTCCAGGCCACGAGTGGAAGCAGAAGAGGTGAACTGGGCTTTCTTAGTGGACCTCCTCATCTTCCCACAGAGTTGCCTGCTCAACTCCATCACCCACAGAGTTGGCATTCAGACACTGGATAACAGAAGTGGAAAAAGAGAAATAGGGGAAGTAGGAATGTTACATTAAACGTTTGCCTTGTGATCATGGTTTCTATACACAGCAGAGCTACAATGATTTATCGATTCATTGATGACTATTACATTTATCACCAGCTATTTTGATTATCAAAGTATTGGTTTGATTGGTTCTTTAAGAAGAAAAAGTCTCTGATTCAAGCTTATTTAATGGGAATATTTTCTGGTTACTTTATCTTTGAGTTGTGGACTAAAGAAGACATTCAACAACATCACCTTGGGCTTTTGGAATCACTGATCAACATTTTTTACCCTTGTCTGACATTTCCTTGACCAAAAACACCAATCAATGAATCCAGAAAATAATCAACAGATTAACTGACAATAAAAATTATCATTGAGCTGCAGTTGCAGTCCTAATATGGTAAGAGTTTGTGGCTTTCATATTGTTGCACCAATTTTGACTTTGGATAGGAAACAACCTAAATCACAATACTTACTGACAAATAACTGTATTTTGAAGCTTAGCAAAAGCTACTGATAATAAGTTCAAATAAGTTCAGTACAATTAACGTACTTATGCTATCCTGTCCCACCCTTATATTATTATATAATCAACATTTTCAGAGGAAATGGGTGCACCACTGTGTAGTGTGTGTGTGTGTGTGTGTGTGTGTGTGTGTGTGTGTGTGTGTGTGTGTGTGTGTGTGTGTGTGTGTGTGTGTGTGTGTGCGCGCGTGTGTGTGCGTGTGTGTGCGTGTGTGTGCGTGTGTGTGCGTGTACAGTAAGGCCAAAGTATTGATTGTGTGGTGAGCTCAGCAAACAACTGCAGAGATTTTAAGTTCAATGTTCATTAACCTGATGACTCATATTAATATCGTTCAGAGCTGCAACCCGATGTCTCACTACAAAATGACGTCAGCCTCTCAAATGAACTGATAACATCAACAGGGAAGACTGATCATTGCTGCAGAGGGGGTGCAAGGAGTTCTGCTTTACTGTTCGATGAGTCTAATAGCCTGTCTACACCAGCTGCATAGCAAAGCAGAATGTCAGCAGCAGCAGCAGCGAGTCCTTCATCAGCGTTTACACAGGCTCCATCAGCCACAGTACCATTTTGAACTCAATGGTGTGTTAAAAACACTTGCAGCTAGATGTAGTAAGTTAGGATTTTTTTTCTCCAATGTATAAACCTAACAAGAAGCAAAAAGTAGCAGATATGTATCCGAATACAAGCTGTCATACAACCAGGGTAGACAGCTGCATTGATGGTAATGCTAAGCCTCTCTACTTGATCTGTTCAATAAAACGTTTTGTCAACAAAATACTAAACCAGTTCTGTTGGAAGGACAGCAAATGACTACAAACACAAAGGTGAAAAATGCGTCTTGTGTACACAACAGATAAAACCTATGCTTTACACTACTATGTTAATACTACCAAAAACTTCTTTATTGAAGCTTATGTCTGATGTAGATTATGTTGGT
>CAEMYA010000488.1:2866943-2894440 GCA_903131615.1 Diplodus sargus
GTTCAAGTGCTTTGATCATTTAAAGTCTGACAGTTCAAGTTTCTGTCAAGGGTACACTCAGCAGCAAGAAACCACGTCCTTTCATTGTCTGACATGAAATTTTAGTTAGTGGTAAAGCCAGAAAGTAAGTGTGTGTGTGTGTGTGTGTGTGTGTGTGTGTGTTGGGTGGAAGAAGGAAGCACCAATTTTTTCAACCTCATAGTTGTGAAGCCACTTGCCCTTCATTGTCAGGATTTTGTATGATTTACAACAATATTTGCATTAAAGTAGAGCTCTTATTTTAACTATCAGTAAATCACTGGCCATTTTCTCAATTAATCAATTACTTGAACAGGAAAAATGACTATCACAGAAAGTTCCCATCGTTGGTCAAATCAATAATCAAAAACACAATAAAAGAAGATATTCAGTTTTATATCACAGAGGAAAACCAAAGAAAATGTTTCCGTTTAAAAAGATGGACCTAGTGAATCTTTTACCATGTTGGCACAAAAAAAAATGTAATATTAAAATTATTTATTAATGTAATTGCCAATTGATGTACTGTGTAAATAGTAATGGATTGATTGACTAATTCCCATTCTTCATCTGTAATAAGAGCTATGGCAAGTGATACAATGATCCATTGTCTTCATGCCCTGTTAATGTGTTCAATTCCAGTTAGCAAAAAAATAATAATAATGAATATCTAAATGCATTTTACTCTGTTGGGGCAGGTCCAGGATACAATGGTAAAAACTACCAATGGTTTTCTTTCACATGCCATCTTTTTTCGCGTTCTCCATCACTTTCGGTTTGCAGTCTGTGGGGACAATGTGGTTTACGTGGACAAAATTACAATAAAATACAATGTCCTTGATACACAAGCTGTCCCAGTGATTCCTGTAGACCACCTTGAGTATCTGTCCTTAAATGGAGTCAAAGTTTTTCTATTTACTCATAGGCCCAAGTTTGTGATGGCGTTGTTGCATCATATCGTAGCATCCTCCTAATATTTTACCTTCATTCTATTCACAATAATTCGGCATATTTCTAAATTAATTGTAATTTAGGTTAAATATTCACACCTGTATCTGCCTTTGTTGTGCCACTGAACATGGATGGAGACTCGTTGCTATTTCGTCAAGAGGAGTGTCGTTTGGTGACATTAGCTTCTTAGCAAGTTAACTCGGACGGTCAAAGCAAACGGCAGCTGGATATTTTACCCGCTTGACAACAGCGGAGAATGACTACGAACAAGTGGGCTCACTCAATGGACCAGACGAAAGACATTTTCATCAAGTATAACATTTAAATGACGGACATTTACTCACCTAGCAAGCTTAGCCAGGCAGCTGGCAAGTTACTTCCGTTTCGTTTAGTACATTAGACGCTTGAACCAAGTTAGAGCTCCTCGCTCGAGGAATTTCAAGTGTCGTTTGCCGGCTATTTGATTCCAAAACTTCCCTAAAAAGTATCCCGTATCCAGAAGGAAAGAAATGTCGGATAAATTCCACGAAATGTGTTGATATTTGGTGGCTCGAGCTGAGACGCAGCCCACCTCTGTTCCTGCTAACCCTTACTGACAAGTTACAGCCCCTTCCCGAAAGCAACGCAGTGGCCTTCTGTAGAACGAGACAGCTGATTGGCTGCTTGGCCCGTCTGTCAAGATGACGACATGAACCCTTAGTTCTTATTTGACTTTTTTGTTTCGCTAATTGTGGAAGTCAGTGGGGACTTTATTAGAATCGTTAATGTAAACAGGGGAATAAAATTCAACCACAGTCTGATCATTTGCCACATGTGTTAATGTTATTTGAGCAAAACATTCAAATGATAATGTAACAATTCAATGTGCCATAGAAAATGAAATGAAAACCTCCCGTTTAGAGACAAAACAGTTGTCCATATGATTAATCTTAAAATTTAAGTTTCCAGGGTCAATGATGAACATTTAATTTAAACTTTTAATTAATAAAGGTAGTGAAACCACCCACAAAAATAGGAATAATAAAAGTGTGATGATCAAAAGCACCAGATCGTCTGTATGGACCGTCTTACAAGATTGTTTTCATAATAGATAAACTTTAAATGTAATTATGTTTCTGGTCAAGGTTGGGATTTGGCTAAATCGTGAAGTGATTATGGTTAAGGTTAGAAATCTTAGGTACACTTGTTTGAAGACCTAAAATACCGCTATATTATATTATACAGTGCTATAAAAAATCATGTGTGTCTGATTCGGTTTTTCTAGTACAAGTGCTAAGAACCATAACTGCTCCTTTTGCTTTACATAGAAAAAACGATTATGTGACCCAAATGTTCAATTCACGTACACACTTACTATACGTTGCCTCCAGAAACACAATTACAGAATGATGCTTTTGTGTGCGCATTTCACACTTTCAGATGTTCCTGATGAACTTAAGGTTAGGGTTAGGGTTAGGGTTTGATAGCCATTTGGTATCAAACCCTGCATTAATCCATCCCCAAGGAATTGGATTAACGAGCTTGTTTCTTACTCCACACATGCAAAGATATTTTATCATATGAGAAGGAAACCCTCGACCTTTCAGGAAATTTGGGGTCCCTTAATCAACATTCTGCTTCCTTGCACTGTGTATGGCAATATGCACATATGTGTATGGGTGCATATATATATAGACTATATGTGCTTATAAATGACAGGAAATGGAGAACCATACAAGAGAGGTGAGTGGGGGATGGGATGGGAGGAACCTGAAGCTTTCTTTGATTTTTTTCCTGCCCTGATCATGTCTGCTGTGTTTATTTATGTGCTGCCGTTATGTGTGTGTTTGTACTATGTATCTTGAAAATGTGCCTTATGTTTGGTAACAGTAATATCTTCCTTGTATACACATTTTAGTTGAGGTATCCTATTTTTATCCTTTCCCCTCTTTGTTTTATTTTGTTTGGGATTTTTCTTACAAGTATGTGTATCTTTAGTGTAGAGAGTGTAGATGGACTTAGATTCAGGAAATTCTACAGGAAATGAATCCAAGTTTGTGATGTATTCCTAAGTGAGGAAGAAAACATATAAAGACAGGGAAACGAACAAGGACTGTGCACTGTCATTGGACATCACAGTTGTGTGCGCCTTCTGAACACTGTAGCAGGAAGAGTTATCGTTCATCTTTGCCATTATGTAGGTGGCAACAATGTAGGTAGTCCCTCCCTAGCCTTTGTTTGAGCTATCTAAAACATCTTTGTGATTGGGTTGCCAAGCAGCCTATGTGTGTGACTGCCACCCTAACTCGTATCTTGGACATTTGCATAACTGCCTTTTTGGATGTCATTATTGACTGGAAACTCAAACAGTGCCAATATCACCAAATGTATTTGGCCATCCCACAGGCTACATCAAATACTGGAAGATTCATATATCAGAGGATTTAGTATCAAAATGGAAACCAGGATTCCTTTTGCTGTCAGACATGGAAGAGTGTATAAATGTGACAGAAACTATAAGTCAGCCACCTCTCTGGATGATGTCACCACAAAAAAGAATGGTGGAGTTTCCCTACTGACTTCACAGAAAAAAATATCACACATGCAGACCACAGGTGTAGATATTGATGTATTTCATGATTTGTAAAGACTGTATTAAATGACCAGTTACATAGTTTAGGTAAACACGTTGATTGAAGTGATCTTATTTGGAATTTGATGAATGTGATGATTGACAAGTCACCATAGTGTTGATTAATGCACAGTGTTGGTGAGCAGTTACAGCATAACTCCTCCAATGTAGAGACATTTAGCATTTTTACAACACCAGCCTCCACATATGTGCATATATATATATATATATATATATATATATATATATATATATATATATATATATATAGCTTCTAAAGCTTGAAAAAACATCCCAATGGTTTATTTGTTTAGTAATATGTTTTCTTCATATGGTATGGATCTGTTTGTTGTCCTAATAATGGTGTCTTGTAAGCCCTTTTGGGCTATGAAAATTACTTGTGCATGACACAGTAAAATGTCAATTAATCATCATAAACGCGCCCACAGGGGGACTTACATTATAGGGTGTTACAAACCATTTATGAAATGTTTCTATTCTGCTTATAAATGCTAAAATGTGTTTTACTTTGCATTTACTCAGGGTGGTAACACTTTATATTCTAAGGTCTTTACAATAATCATTACTTATTAGGTAATAAGCCCCTGTCAGACTTTTAAAGATGATTGTTAACATTATTGTGCATTAATAAGACTGAAATGCATCATAAACATATTTATTGGTAGATTTTAAGACATTCAAGGAACTGTTCAAGGAACTTGTTAACAGTTTATAGATTGTTTAAGAGCAGATCTGATTGAACTTGTATATCATTATTAAACCTTTACAGATAATTTCTGTTGCCATATCAAGATTAATACATACCTAAAATCTGCATCTCTTATCTTTGCAGTTAAAGGAAAATCATATCGAAATTGGCATTTTGTGTGCCAATTTCCAAGTGAAAGTGGGCGGAGTGGACACAGAGACAGTGGAGACAGAGACACCATTTTTTGATTTTGAAGCTGAAATTTTTAGGTAAAAAGTTACATTATGTAACTTTATTAACAGTTAACTATGATTTGGCAGCTTCTGCATCTACCGTTAAAACAGTGCCTTATAGGATGAACATATGAATAACATTCTTAATTCGTCTACAAACTCTTAGTGTTATAAGTACTCATAAATGTCTTATAATTTTACAATAAACTGTTTATTAACATGTATTGACATGTAATAATAACAATCTTATAATCTTACAGGGGTCTTATAGGGTTAGTACTACCTACTAACAAACACAATGACAAAGACGTTACTGTAAGTGTTGCTGAGTTTAGTGTTATTGTATTCTCTTGCCCTGTTTCCTCACAGCAGCCCCTGCTTTCAGTGGTCAGTACTAGCAACAGTTCTTCTTGAAGTGGGGTTGGCCTTCAGCACCAAATTACTGCTGCAGCTATCACTTGTTCTATTGTTTTAACAGTTCAGAGAACAGACAGGGACCTCTGTTGATAAAAAGGAAAACTTCTTACTTCCTCCAATGAAAGAACAAGGACTAGAACGCACAAAAAAAAAAAAGAAAGAAAATGGGTGGTTCATTTTAAGGAAGGGGCCTCCCATGCCACGTCCCAGTTATTGCTTACGGTCTCGAATTAAAGGAAGTGTGGCAGAAATTCCCCATAATCATGACCGTCAACGAGAGTGGGGTTTTGGATGTTTCCAAAAAACAGTTACATCCTCAAAATGAGTGGATTTGAATGCATGATGCTCTTATTAAAAACTGCCTTTTTGAAGAAATGTGAACCTCACTTGACTTTATGTGTGTTATTATCAAAAATGTGCTTCACAACAGAGTATCTAGATGTCACACAGTGAGTCAGAAAAACACAAGGCGAGATGAGCAGATTGAGGTTAGAGTGAGACAAAAACAAAATATGTATCGTGACTCTTTGGGGATTTCCACAGCAGCTACAGTGTGTACCCTTTAAACGAGGCAGTGGGGACAGGTGCAGAGTGACCTGTGGTTTATCAGACAATGACTCAAACAGTGCATATATTATTCAAAACAGTGTTCTGAAAAATATGATTCATTTCTGCGTATTGACATCACAGATCACAGTAGGGCTTATTGGTATTATATATTGAACGTTACATAACAATGACTGAGCAATTTATAACACAGTGGAGACTGTACCTGTCGCACAGACTGTAGGTGTCTTGGATCAACTGTTTTTGTCTTGAAAAACCCTAATTCACATGGTGATGGCACAAATGATTAGAGCTTCTCTTTAGTGTTGTCAAGACTATGTTCAACATGAATGAAAACAAAAAATTAGCACTTCAATAGTTTTTGCAACGCTACCATCAGCATGTTGATTACTAATGTTCCATAAACAGCTTAAACACAGGGACAGAGCTGTAGGCGATGTAATGTAGCCCACAGTGCACATCAATAATAGATCTGTAGCTCCCCCTGTTGACAACAATGTGGACCAAAACTACCACAGCTGATAGATAGATAGATAGATAGATAGATAGATAGATAGATAGATAGATAGATAGATAGATAGATAGACATACTTCCAAGATTAAAAAGCTACATGTTGTTCTGTACTTTTAAAGATGTTTCTCTTTTTAAATCACTGGTAAACATCACAGATAAAAAGGTGCATTCTTATACCATATTTATATCCTGAGCTTTACAGGTCAGACAGAGGGAATGTAAAACTCTCTTGGCACTTCAACTCCAGGATGAATAACGGTGCAGGTATGGAAACAGTAAAAAATAAAAACAGAGCAAGAAAAGTTAGTACTCTGGATGATATTGATCAAATGCTGATTGTAATTACAAATGCAGATTGCGCATACAGCAAACATGCCCACCACCTGACAGGCTGACAGGTAGAACAGCGCTCCCAATAAGGCCAAGTTTATTTCTTGAGTTGATCCTAATCCCTAATGTTTTATTTATTTTTTTTATTATGAGGTGTCATGTAGAGTGCAAGTATTCAGTATCAGTATTTACTACATAATTATCGTGGACAAAGTAATTGAGAATATAAAGGACAACTTGATATTTTGTGTCTTTGCAAATAGGCCTGCACAGTGATGTAAACAGTACCAAAAATCATGCCTGAGCAAAAGTAAGGCTCTCATGTTACAATATTACGTTGGTAAAAGTGAAAGCCCGTTAATCGAAGTAGTATTGGTATCTGTAGTATCTGGTAATACATGTACGTACATCCCAAAGTACAAAGTATGTTCTTATCATCACTATCAGTGCTTTGTTTCCCATTGCCATGAAAACAAATTATAATGTACTAGTACTCTGATGCAGTATGTTATATTCAAACTTCGGTTAACAAATAAATGTAGTGGAGTAGAAGTACAATATTTGCCTCGAAAATGTAGAGGAGCGGAAGTATCGAGCAGCAAAAAATGGAAATACACAAAGGCAGAGATACAGGAACACACGCATTTAAATCAAATACAATTCCCTTTATTTGTTTAGTTAGGCAGAAGTTACATGAGTAGTGAAGATAACATAAACTTACAGATTTTGATTTGCATGTTTCTTACACTTAAATGCAGACTAATACAATTTCTTTCTTCCCTCTGGTCCTCTGGCTCGTTTAGTTCAGACCACACGCTTTGATTCACTGCACTCGTGTCAAGTTGGCAGCCATCCTTCAGTTATCACAGTACTGTACCTTCGATGGGGACAGCATCAGCACTGTGATAACTGAACCAGGGCAGCCTGTCAAATCTAGCAGTCCGGTCCCGGGGCGTCGCTCCATTCGTCATCACCCATAATATCAGTGCTCTCGGTCAAGAGGTGCAACAACAACAACGTTTATCTTTTGCATCCTTGCGGCTTGTTTGCTGGTATCTAATACAGAACTAACTGCATCAAAAGCAACTGTTTCCCTAAGAATAATTTTAAAGAACACAATGTAGCTAATAGTATAACACATAAATCTACAGAATAATAAAATAGTGAAACCTAACAAACTTGTTTTTAGACACATAACCAGCAGGGAGTCTTTTGGTCCTTGAAATTTGGAAAAATTTAATAAGACAACTAGAACATGAACTAACACAGAGTGAAAAAGGTACAAAACATAAATCGGAAACACTTAATCATGACCATCATTAATAAATAGTAAATGTACTAAATAAATAAAACCTTTATTTTTTATTACTTTTAATGTTTTTTTATGTTACTGCAAAAGCATGCTGGCCTGTGTCTGAGATTTGCTATACTAAATAAACTTGCCTTGCCTTACAAATGATCATTAACATCATCTTTATAACAAACAGTTGTGTGACAAATGATTTATAAAGCGTTTTTAACAGTAAACTAACAATGAACAAACGTTGGATTAACTATAAACTTGCCATTTATCAATGATAATGTATTATCATAAAGTGCTACCCATAAATTATATTGTATAGTCTGATTTGGGGATGATAAATAAACACACACAATTCTTAAAAGACGATGTCAGTTTTTCTGTCTTATCTTGATTATCCAGTGATGAAGGGAAAAAGTATACCACATTGTACATGTGTGATTATGTCTTTATTAATGTTTGTCAGCATCTTTGTAATGTGATGTCTATCTTATATATGTGTAAACTTTACCTTATTTCAGTTATTAGTTTTAGTTATAAATGAGTATAGCCCATACACTGTTAAAGAAAAATTAATTAATGGATCTGAAGCGTCTCTGAATAAAGGGAGTAATATGCAAATGTCAGGTTTTAAACTGTGAGCCAACTCATACAATATATTTTGCCAAATACTACTGAGACAAGCCTGTAGCAGACTGTTTCCTTTGCACTTCTGCATCTTACTGTTTGCGTCAGAAGAGTCAAGACAATGGTGCACTTTTCTACAATTGCTTTTGGGGTACTGTAGCTATTTGCACAAGAAAAGTGGTGGTTGATGTCCTTCAATAGTCAGAATCTGCTGTCCATGACATGATGAAACATCTACCTGCATCTGTGGGGAGGAAAGACAATATCGCACAAGCTTGTAAGTGTAATTCGAACTCAAAACAAAATGGACACAATTCTTGGAAATGGGAGGAGGATGCTTGCTTTGCAGTCTTCTGTATTTTTAATCTCTTAAAAGTAATCAGTTGTCCATGATCCCGCTGTCTCACCGAGAGCTTGTTAATGTTTCATCCCACAAAAACAACAACAGGTACAAAGTTCCCCCTCCCCAAACACACACCACTTTCCTGCTCGGCCCTAGTCGAGACAAACTCCTGTATATTATTCATACCAACCACAAGGCCGAGTGACGTCAGACTTGTTATGATTCTCCTCGCTGGCTCCGCCCCTCCCCTCCTCGGCGCGAGCAGTCCGGTGACGTCGCTGGCTCCTCCTCCTCGACAGTCCGCCCTCTGCTCTTCATGTAAACAACTCCATTAGCCCCGCTGCTCGGGCTCCGGCCAAAAAAACGCCCGTGTCGGACGGGAAAAAAAGCAAAAGCAACATGTGTGATCACCAAACAGGGCAGAGGACACGCAAACACTCGGTCCGAGGCCCGACGGTGCGTTTGTTGTCACGAGCGCGTGTTAAAGGAGAGCCAGCGAAGAGAGCGCGTCCATATTGCAAAAACCCTCAATGTAAATATCTGGAGACTGGCTCACCCTGAAACATACAAACAGTGAGGGTAACAACACACATCTACGGCTCTGATCACTACGCACAGCAAGCCACAACTGTGCCAATGCGCGCTGCTATTTTCTACAAATAAACAAAAGTTGCCCAAATCCAAACAACGCCGTTATTTATGTCACTACACAATAACACGCGCAGCTGCTTTAAAAGGGCAAGTTATGCTCTTCAAGAGGCGACGGAATGCAAGAAAATATATATAAATGCAATGTTAGTATTGAATATTGTGCAGCCAAACGTTAACGCCCAGCATTGCATACACACCCCTTTCCAACGCAGAAACAAACGGCATGTTGTTCGACCCAAATATAACCATTTATTCTTAATTACATTCAGTCCGCAGTGAATAAAAAACAAGCCTTCGCCTCACTTACCTGCGATTTTCCCGTTTAATCCCCCGTGTTTACATGAATATTTTTAATGACGCAGCAAGACCACACAGAGCAACGTGATTGTCGCCATTTTTTGTTGTTATTGAAATTCTCCAAAGCCATGTGACAAATTGATAATGGTTTTTAAAAAACAGGCTTCCGGGTGCGGAGAGTAGAAGTAGTTTCGCGAGGCTAAACAAGGTTAATCTTCCGAGTTGTTTGTCTGATGGATTAGTCTGGTCACTCTCCACTGACTGAAGACTGAAGGCTGTGCGCAATGTTTGACAGCTCCGGGACGCTGCCGCCGCCGTATGGCTCGCAACAAGTACTCGCCCGATTCCTCCCGTCGGAAAACGTTGCGCGGAATGACAGCGACTCATGCGCTTTTTCTGCGCCCGACGCCAGCAGTGCGAGGAACGGAGACACAACCGAGCCCACGAAAACACAAGAAATGTTGTTGGTTTTTTTTTAACCGGAGATAATAAATGCTGTCAACAAGTGGCGGAATCCAAGATTTATAAATAAGTGAAGGCGCAGGCTTGATACGCGGCAACCCTCATACTATTGTATTTTGCTACAAAATGTCGAACTTTTCTTCAATAATTAGAAAAGTTAGTTACTCCAGAGGGATGCTTCCAATTTACCAAACACAAATTAATGTCTCCAAGGCGTCGGCTTGCATTAAACTGCCAGACACGCCTTTTTCTGCCTCATAATAAATCAGTGGCATGAGACTATCACCTGAAAATCTTCGCAACAAGCTGTGAGAGGGTGTAAGTGTAGGTCAGCTGCTCCATCCTGTGGATAAACTGTGTACGACATTTACTCCAAGCGGAAGAGTCACAGCTGTGACGCCTCTGCTTTTAGTTGATTTTAATGTATTTGTTGAAAAGAGAATAGTTTACAAAGATTTAAATCAGAGAGTGTCACGTACAGAACAGGCAGAAGCGGACATAAGGATACATAGTGACACCAAACAAGGAGAATACAAATAAATATGAGCAGAAAAACACAAGATGAAAGTTAAACAAAGTAAGTCCACAGACAGATGGGCACATATGTGTAACAACATGGACACCAGGCAGAGGTTTCAGGGTATAACGTTTCAAAATGACTCATGAATTGAATCAGTTTTTTTTTGTTTTTTTTAAATGAACTAAAATGATTGAGGTAGTGAGTTTAGTTCTAAAAGAAAATGTGAACATCTGGGAATTGATCCAGAGCTGTGTGGAAAAACAGAAAGAGTGACATATTTTGGCCGATGTGACACAAGGACAAGCCTGGACGCGTGTTGAAGGAGGGATTTATCTGATTTCCAACGACTGTCTTTGCAGCTGTAGATCAAAATAGTACATAGATTTATATCGATTGCGTCGCTTCTGTCCCTCTGTATGCTCACAGAGAGGTTTGTCTTCACTATCTTAAACAATTTATATGTCATGGTGGATTGGACTGCTGTGCAGTTTCATGTAATCGTATTTTTTCTTTTCTTTGCTAACATTCAAAACCTCCCCTCCTCCTTTTATCAGTTTTCAATCTCTTTTAGGGGAAAAACTGCGGCCAGTCACCGACAGTAACAGACTACGGTCATTGTTGTTGTTCATCACTCGTGTATAAAAACTACAGTGACCAGCTTGCACCGCAAGATGCCTGCGAAATCCGTCATCCGCATTTTTTCTGGATGATGTGCGCAGAAAAATAGGGCGTTGTGGCGTCTCCGTCATTCATTCGCAGAGAAAAAGTCTGTGTCCTTAAAGACGTAGGCGAGCGTAAAGTATCAACACGAGAGCTGGGAGGAAAGAGAAAAAAAAAAGAAAAAGAAAAAACGGGAAAGGCGTACTGAGTTGACCCGAGTGATAGAGCAGGAAAGACCCACTGTGCGCAGAGTGGAGGGTTCTGCGTAAAGACCCGCAGACTCCAGAGACAAATTCAGATCTGAGACCAGTTTAAAAGCTGTCCAGGCTGTTTGATCGCATATGACTGGGTGGGAGTTGAATTAAAAGAGAGTCTCTTTGCGCACAAGCAGGAACAACTGTTGTGCATCCCAGAGGTTTTACAGTCGGGAGCCTGCGTTTTGAGGAAGACATGGCCAAGTTATTCCGAGCTGCTATCATGGGTCCACCAGGATCAGGGAAAGGAACGATATCTAAGAGGATTGCAGACAGATTTGGCCTGCAATATCTGTCCAGTGGCCACTTTCTGCGGGATTGCATGGCGGCGAATACAGGTAGGAAACATCTGGCCAAATGTCAATACAGTGGTGCCAAAAACAAGAAGAATCAGAGAAGACTGTCTGAATTTGACGATTGCCCGATTTTCTTTCTCGGAATACCTTTGATAAAGTCTCAGAAATTCTGCCAAAAAAGATGGGAAGTTTACATAAGGAAGTGAAACATGATATGCGCCTTTTATACGAAGCTTATTTGACAGTCACTGATTTTTTTCTCCTTTATTTTATTTCAGTTTTGCACAAGTTGCAGAAGTGTTACTCCAGTTAAAAAACCCGTAATCAAGGTTTTTGTCATGATTACTCTCTCAAACATTTAAACCATCCATTGTGTGTGTCTTTTTTTTAAAACAAAAAAAAACTTCCTCATTATTGCTGCCCAACTGGAATCAATTTAATCCCCAGCCTGTGCCAACTTCATGTGTACTGATAATAAAATTGCAGTTGACAGCAGAGAGCATAAGTAAAAACATGTGTGCTTGGAAGATTTTTAGTGAGGTTGGAACTTGCTGGGTAAGAGCTCCTTTTCATTCTGCTTTTGAAACAAGTGAGAGGATTTTTTTTTTTAATTAGAAAAAAAACCTGCGAGTCCACTCAGCGTGTTTGCTCAGTGACAAATCATTCATGACTCTCCACACGAGGACCACCAGAGTTCTCCCAGTGTCTTCTGAAATGATTAAATAAGAGATCTCTCTTTAATCAACTCCTGGGTACACTAAAGACATGCATGCACTGACTAGCTCTACCTGTCTGCTGTGTGTCAGAGGCAGGTGTGACGGTCAGGACCTACGTAGAAAGAAGCATGTTGGTGCCGGACCATGTGATGACCAGACTGATGCTGCCCAGGCTGGAGCAGCTGATGGGTCATAGCTGGCTGCTGGACGGTATGAAAACACTGTACATGGTCTGTGCTTTACTGCTACTTTACACAGCCCCCCCCCCCCCCCTTCATAATACAGCGTAATGGCCAGTGGTGGGAACTGCCAGCCACCCCTCAAATCTGATTGGTCACCCCCGGTGCCACCCCCCCTCAAAAAAACAAAAAAATCTCAAGACGCATGTTAGAGGAAGGGACATCAGGAAACTTCTATGTGTTCAGAAACATGGCCTGGAAGGTTTCATTTGTAATGCCTCCTTTATATGAGTCTGAGGAGTGATTAAGTGGAGAAATCCACTCCACATTATCCTACATCTGTGGGTAATTACTACTCTGAGTCCAGTACAGCAGGTTTGTACAAGCTCTAGAACGTGACTCAACAAAGACTAGACATAGAGGATCAGCATCATATTCAACACTGAAGATGAAAAAAAATACCTCAGATGTCCAGATAATCATGATTATTATGTGGTAAATTTATTGGGAAATAAACTTTGCTTGATTATTTTTTTGATTTATTTTTACAGTTAGCACACGTGTCATGCTTTTTCATTGATTCCTCTCCCCCAGTGTGTTTTATCGATTCTTGTGCATGTAAAATATCTTGAACGTTAAAAGGATTTAATATCCACAACAACAGAAACTCCTTGTCAGTAGTCCCGCCTTTAATTCTGTGACTTTGTGACATCACACTATGCCGCCATGTCACACATTTGTATAATTTATGCCAGGTATGGCACTTTGGAATATGGAATTAATTTGGCACAGCTGCTCTGTTGTTGTTAGAAGTGCTGGGTCAGGCGTATGTGAGCAGACCAATCAGAGTAGACTGTGTATTTGGGAGGGTGGGGCTTAAAGAGACAGGAGCTAAGTAGCAGTAACCCAAAATAAAATTTAGAACTTTAAAAACAAGCATAATGTCTCCTTTAGGGCAACTGTTTATTGTAAAGATGAAACTATTGTTTATAAAGCTTTACAATGAACTTAAATGATTTGTAAAGCATTTACTTGTTTGTTAACGTTCGATACTTTTGTTTTATTTTGTAGAGACTAATGCACAGGAAGACAGTCATGAAATAGGAATAATTGAAAGATCAAAAGGAAAAAAAAAGATCAATAAATGAATTAAAAGTACACTAAAACACATCAACCATAGAGTTAGAAGACATGAAAGCTTTTTGTTTGTTTTTTAGCAAGATTTCAGGCCAACAACACAGTGTGTCACTGCTTTGTGGTGTCGGGCCTGGGCTAGAAGGAGGACTCAGATGCAGAGTGGGATCAGATGACAGGCTTTTATTCTGAAACTCTTAAGCTCTTGACAGAGTGACAAAAGAATAGGCTGTGAAAAATTACCCATCTAAACTGGATCTGAGCAGACCAACAAAGAAACAAAACACAACACTCCAAAAACAGAGGAAAAGAAACTCCAAAAGGAGGGAAGCTCAGACTAGAGAAAAGGGTTACAACACAAAATCATGTCACAGGAGGCAAACCAAAATTACAATCTAAATTCACGACAAAAACTAGGCTATGAAAAATGTACAACAAAAAAAAATCCCTCCAACAGAGGAGAGCAAAACAGCTATGAAACAAAACTACACTACAGGCACTGGAGTGCACGGTAGAAGGAGACACTCTGGCACAGGACAAAGGGAGACGCAGACTATAAGACACATGAGGGTTATGGGGAACAGGTGGACACAATCAGGAATCAGGGGAGACGATCAGACCAGTGACACATGAGGAAGGGCAAGTGACCTGAAACGAGAGGAGAGTTACTTTTCAAAATAAAACAGGAAGCCTCAAAACAAAAACCCAGAACGAGACAAACCTCACCGCTGTGTGACATGTGGGAGCAGAGAAATGATCCTCAGTGTTGTATCACAAACTCTCCATGGTGAATATGAGCTGTAACCATCAGGAAGGAAGCACAGGGTTCCAATGTGTTGGACTTCAAATGCCCAAAGACCCTTTTAACCTTCCAGTGCAGCTCTGTTAGCCAAATCCTTTTGACATGAGGTGTCACTTGTATTTTCTGAATATGTATATTCTTCATTGTTAATGAGGATGTGAAGCACTTCAATGTTGAATTTTTGTCTTTGATTGTGATGTTTTGATGTTGTGGTCCTTTTTGTTTGACAGTTACCACAGACACACAAAAAAGTTATCTTTGTGAATGTAATCGATAACAATTCACAATTCTTGACCTGTAAACATGAAAACTAAAAACGCTGTTTAGAAATAGAAATGGCCTCAGATGCATGTTTGGTGAGATAAGATAGAAGATAATCCTTTATCTGTTCCACAATGGGGAAATTTGCATTGTTACAGCAGCAGACGGAATAGCAAAATAGAAATTAATGTCAATAGAAAAAGGAATAGACAATGATAAATGAGTAAAAAATCAAGATGTTAACAAGAGGAATATATGGCTGCAAGAACGTATACAAGAAACAAACTCAACAGTGAGAGTTGCAGTAATGAAATACAAGACTGCGCGTTTTGTTATTTGGTAACACATTCAGTTTGAGTCATTAGTGACATATGAAATGTCTCTTTTCAAGTTAAAGATTATCCACTATGTCTGAGAGAGACGCCAAACATTGATGAGACAAACTGGTTGGTGTCTTACGTGACATGCTTAAACCTTGAAACAGGAACACTAAACAAATAATTGAAGGTTAGCAAGAGAGGAGGTCAACCGAGGTTACACACACACACACACACACACACAGACACACACACACACACACACACACACACACACACACACACACACACATGCNNNACACACACACACACACACACACACACACACACACACACACACACACACACACACACACACACACACACACACACACACATGCTTGCATCTCATCTCAGTTTGTCATGTTTATCTCATGACTCATCAGTTATTTGAGTGCACAGTATATTGATTGATACGGTTTTCTTCATGTTTTTGAGCTCAGACTCATAAATGCTCCCGAAATATACTGTAATATCTAGGTAGGACTCTTTTCTTGCTCGATCCCTCTTATAACCTCTGATTGGCGTCCGCACATCACTCATTTGTGGGCAGCGTGAGACTCTGGTGGTTGGAGCGATTTAGCAGCTCTTAACAAAAGAGCATACAGGGTGGTTGCCAGTTTCCGTTTTACACTTATGGAAGCAATAAAGTGAAGACGAGCCTGAATGTTTGTATACCAAAGAGAATTTTGTGGTTTTCAAGAGACAAAAGCCTTAAAACTTGAGGAACAATGCTATAAGCTTGCCATGTGAACACCCACCATGCTATAGTGTCCTTGAGCAGGGCACTGAATAGCTATCAACCCCACTATACTGGTAAATGTTCTTTACAGTTGGTCACGTGACCTTTGATTCTCCAGTAGAATGGGAAGGTCGGTGGAACTTCCAGGTCTGAGTGTGTCTTAAACCTGTATTCTTTCTAAACACCAATGGGGGGACGACATCACTGGTTTCAATAGAAGATCTGATTGTGTGTAAGCCTATGAGAAAATGACTCTTCTTCTTGCTTTATATTTAACCTCAATAAACAGTTTCCTGATGACTCTATTTTCTCAATTGTTAGTTTAAAGTCTGCTTCAACACAGCCTGACGTTCATTTAGTCAGTTATGGTCAGATGTAGAGAACAATAGACAATGAAGCAGGGTACGCTTCTGGCCACGGCAACCTTGTGATTGGCAAGTTGCTACAAGGCCAATCAGGATATCAGCGCAACCCCCTCATCCAAACATGGTCATTTCTGGCTCCGAAGAATGAAAACAGCCACATCTGCAATGCTAAGAGGATGGATTGCAGTGAATCAAATGTCAGCATCAGGTCGAGATCTTTTGTGAAATATCTAAACAGTGAACATGCTGATCACCGCCGTTAAAGTCGTGACAGATGTCAATTGTCCTCAGAGGACAATCATTTCTGCTGTCGTTGGTGATCTCCTACATTTTCATCAAGCGCCATTAACAGGTCAAAGTTTTCCCTTTATCCAGCAAAGATCTCAATATCTAAATAAATTGGAAATGATGATTCCCAGCTCATGACTCCTCGTGACTTTGGTAATTCCCTGACTTTATCTCTTGTGCCACCAGGAGCCTCATATTGGTGGTTTGAGTGAAATAATTCATTGACTATTGGATGGGTTATGTGTATGAAATTTGGTCCAAACATTCAGTTCCCCTTTAGGTTGACCTTATTTTAAAAAAATTCAACATGCCAGGACTTCACTTTGTGATGTTTAAATCCAATGGCATTCCCATCATCCTCAGCTGTGAGCTGTATTAAGTGCGAATTAGCAGATGTTGGCATGCTAACAAGCTAAACGGAGACGTGACCGTAGCACACATCACCTGCTTAACATCAGCACATTAGCACCGTCACTGTGAGCATGTTAGCGTGCCGATTTTTCAGCATTTAACTCAAAGCCGCACAGTGAATGAGTAGTGCCTCACAGAGCTGCTAGCATGACTGAAGATTGTCTTGTCTTGTTGTAACTGCAGGTTCATTCAGTTCGTGTAACTGAGAGCATTGGGGTTTTTTTTCTTCAAGTTCATTCACATGTTCATAATCTTGTTATGTCACGGCTGCACAGACTGACCAACTGAAACAGCTTGAGTCCAAGTTTACTTGCTGTCAGTTACTGATAGTAGCAAACTCTGATGTGATGTGTCTGTTAAGTCAAAAAAAAGCAATTTGGAAAGATATTATTGCCTCTGTTTATTGGCTGTAAAATTCCTGGATACCTTTCAATGGGCAATAATAATTAAATCGGCCTGATAAATTTCATGCATCCATATATGTTGTGCTAGCACAGTGTGTAATGGTGACTGACATCAATAATCATAACTTGAAAATTGGATATCGAATCGAAGTTTTAAAGATATAATATGTAACATTTGTGCATTACAATGTCTAGAAATGACTAGCCCTTTGTTGTATGTCTGTTAAGAGGAATTTGTAATTTTATTGAAAGTTAAACTGTCTTCCAACTTCCAGAAGAGAGTCAGAGAGTGAAGAAGGTGATCATACAGGTGACACATAACATGCAAAAAGCTTCCCATGATCTGATGTTACTCACATCTTTTGTTTAGGTTGAGAGACCCCTTGCAGCAGAAATGACATACTGTGTGTTTAAATGTAATTTGTGGGGAAAAAATGAAGAAATCATTGTCTAACACTTGTTCCTGGTTCATTGCGCATCACACGTTCTATTTCTCCCTCCGCTGGTTGTCCAGGTTTTCCTCGGACTCTGTCGCAGGCCCAAGCCCTGAACAATTTGTGTCAGCTCGACCTTGTCATCAGCCTCAACATCCCCTACGAGACTCTGAGGGAGAGACTGAGCGACCGCTGGATCCATCCAGCCAGCGGTAGAGTCTACAACATGGGCTTCAACCCACCTCGAGTCAAGGTCTCACTATAACTTCTGCTTCTCTTTATAGATTTTTTGTGGCACTTTATTGATTTTCTGGAGGAAATTATATCCTTTCACCTCCCTTCCCCACAGGATTTGAGTCTTTCTGTAGCTGGTAGGGATTTAATGTCTGGCTTCAGGAGGGTGGAAGTTCGTCAGAACGAGAGATTGCAAGCAGATGAATCTCCTGAGCACTGCCCCGCCCTCCTGCACAGCAACAACACTCCTGCTGCTTGTTATTTTGCTCTACAAGGTCCTTGTTGTCACACTAACTTCATCCTCTATTCAATAGTGTTATCTTTCTGAACCAAAATTTGTAGTAAGCACGTATTATCCCTTTTATAAGCACTCTTCAAATACACGTTTACAAAGCATCTTACAGGCATAAGGACTAATAAATCAACAAACACCTTTATATTAAATGCATATTATAATGTCACAGGCCAGTCGAAGTCCATGACAAAGACAAGTTGGCAAGGAAGAAATAAGTGATTTTTTTTTTTTACAAGAAAACGTAACTCATCTGATGTAAACAAGATCTGACAAACTCGATTCAGCACTGGCAACACAAAAACAAGCAGAGCAGCCAGGAGGGACACCTGTAGGCGCCACCATGCCTGCAGGTGGAGGCGTCGTCACAGTAAACATGAACATTCGACATGCGGTGGGAGACAGCAATTCAACATGTTGTTGCAAAAACCACATCAGACTCAAATTATTCTACAATGCCGTGTTTTTGAAGGTCGTGTCATGAGGTAACATTTAGATGAATAATAATTAACAAAGAAATGAAATGTATTATTGCTCACCTCTTACTGACTGACAGCTCCAGTATAGCACTTATTTGTTACTTGACAATGAGTACCATCGGTATCAGCTCACAGGGCCTCACTAGAGGAAGTTAGTCACATAATACAGTTGTTTTGCAGAACAGAATCCCAAAAAGAAGAAATGGAGGGCATCTTCTGTGATAAAGGAGACATTAAACCAAGATATGACCATCACCATCACACGATTGTACCTTAATTTTGTATTTTTCGCATTAACAATTGATTCAGGCAGCAGCTGGACATTTTGACCACTTGTATTTGACTGTGCTGTGCTGTAATCCTCTGTGCTCGGGTTATTTCAGTGCACTGACTCCAGCTGGACTGTGTTGTGATGCTGCACATGTGACCTTGTGTTGCCTTCCTCAGGGTAAGGATGACATCACTGGGGAGCCGCTGATTCAACACGATGATGACAAACCAGAAGCCCTGATGTCCCGACTGAGACACTACAAAGATGTGGCCAAGCCTGTCATAGACTTATATAAGTCAGTAAATGCCTCCCTCTCGCGTCTGCACATTTTAGTAATGATTTTCTGACCGGCAGATAACGTGGCAGTTCTTGCTGTGGACATATAAAAACCTGATCAGTGTCACAGTATCATTAATATTAGGGGATTGAGATTGGATAAATCCATCTAGATATCAAACAATGACCCAACATGGACATCATAAATGAGATCATGTGAATTTGGTAGTTTTTGCAGTAAAAATATTCTTTCCTCAAGTCTTGGATGGTTTTTGTGATCAGAAGTTTATAAATATATAACTTTATTTAAAATACTCCCTTTCCTGGGATGACATTACACTACTGAAGATGCTGTTAGCTGACACGTGTTCAGTGGCTAGACCTTAGATTGTATGAAGGTAGCTGCACTTAAAGGGGAACGCCACCAGTTTATGACATCAAAATGATTTTACAGATCTTGAAGATCTTGAAGAATGCATACGTGAGAAAAAGTCAGTTTACGAGACCTCTGCAGCCCGCTCCTCATCTCTGCTCAAGACTAGCAGGGCTACATTAGCCGCTACTAGCAATAACAAACCCAACTCTCCGACTGCACTGTGGGTAATGTAGTTGGGGGTTTTTGACATGGAAGAAGAAAGTTTGCAACAAAAAGATGGTATCGTAGTTTCTGCTGCATCAGTTTGGATCTTTAAGTGTAATGCTACACAAGTGGAATATTTGATTAACATTAAGAGACTAATTAGCCTCATTCTTCCATTCAATCAACTGATCAATCAATCTGAGACACTGCAGATGAAAACATTGTTTTATGCACAGGTCAGTTTTGCGATTTGGGGCTTTTTTGCTCCCATAACTTCTTTCAGACTAGTGGAAAAATAAACTTCCAAAATATATACACACAGTGTTTATTTCAGCTCTGAAAATAGTTACACTAACATCAAACTTTCAAATTTGACTCATATTTATATTCTGAGCATGACATGTCTTACAGTGTTTGATAAATCTTTTTTTTTTTACTTTAAATTTTTTTAATGGCTGTTGTTGCATTTTCCAATTTTTGAAGTGATAATGAAAGATATCCAAAACTCCTTCTGTAAAACCTTGTGACTCTAATATGTTCTAGGAATGTTTAAATTAGTGCATATTACATTAGATAGTGTCTCTTTTGCATATTTAGACTTAATCAAAAAAGAAAAAAACATAATTTTAATGGACTTCTTCAACCTCTTTACATGTGGCATCCCCTTTTAATTTCAACCAGCTTTCCTTCTTTGTGCCCCTGTTTCTTCGCGCAGGTCACAGGGAATTCTGCACTCATTTTCCGGCACGGAGACGGACCGGATTTGGCCTTACATCAACTCCCTCCTCAATACAAAGATGCACACACAGCCATCGGACACCTTCCAGACTCGGACACCCTGACAGTTCCCCAAATGAAAAAAGCACGAGGAAACGTCAGGAAGCTGCCAGGAGAAGTGGTTTGATGTTTCCTCTTGCCAGCCTCAGCTTTCAGTTTCCTCATTAATGAGGTTTAGAGTGACGGACACAGACACTGATCAAAACTGTCCAACAAGTTTGTGATTCCATCGCTTGTTGTTTTCTGTGTGTCAAGCTTTGTTGAGTGTGTTGATTTCTGCTTTATCATAGTTCACCTCCTTCAGGAATATTTGTTTTTGCATATCATGAATTTACACAGGCACTCCAAAACGTATGAAACCAAAAACAAAACAACAAAGGTCTCACTCCAATATCAGATATATCATACTAATCTCTCATAACATATTCGATCAAACGCACTTTAAATCTTACTTCTATAATCAAGCAAATCATTTCACATCGTTGTGAAAATAAATATACACATTTTGGAGTGAAACAATTAACAGAGGATTTATAGTTTATCATTGAGCATGATAACAAAAACGCATTTTATTAAATTCAGTCTCACCAAAGCCTTAACTGACAGATTCATGATGTATTGTAGACATTATTTAGGCCCATTTCTTTTAAAAAGCTGAACGTTATGCAAACGTGTGTGCCGTGTAATATGCTGTATATAACGCCTACAAGTCAGCTGTTGCATTCGTATGTGCCTGTTCAGCTCAGTGTTTGTAGAATTTGTCCATCAATTGCTCAAAATGTGCACTGTTTAAACTTTTTATCTTTGTGCTGAATGCCGCAGAATGTTATGCATTCTGCTGATGTTAACATGCAGGAGAACCTATAGGTTGGTGTTGGCTGGTGATTGGTGCAAAAAAAAAAAATCCTTTGTATGCTCTGTGGCCGGGATGAAGACCAATGCACAGAATGTAGAAAACATTCAATATTGTTACATTCCATTAATGGAGCAATTTGTAAAATATGGCTGGAATTTAAAGGTAGCTCTAAAAATATAGGTGGCACTGTATCACCAGAGTGACAGACAACCGCTGCTAGCTATCCTTGGCTGTAGCTAACTATCAATAGCAGGGAAGCAGGAAAGTCGGACACAGTTGGGGGTGCTGAGGCTTCAGTTTATATAATGATGTCATTGTAAATGTTTTTGTATTCATTTGAATTGCCTGGATGGAATATATCTAATCATTATTAACAGTAATTCTCATCAATTTGATAATGTTTTGCGTGACAGCAGATGGCAAACTTGAAACAAACATACTGTGGGTCGAAGCAGCCGCATCAACTACAGTCAACAACAGGAAGGAGATGAAGAGGGAGAGAAGTTCCCCATCAATTTTGGGAGTTATTGAGTTGGGAAACATTTCTATAGTTGTTAGGGGTTCCCACAGCTAGACTCAGAACCGGGCCAACCGGGCCAAACACAGCCTCTAGGTCAGTCAGTTTAAAGTGAGGGGATACATTACAGAGGTGATTTACAGAGACTCTGACCAGAGCGCCAGGTCATGGCAGGAAGAGTAGAGAAGTGTGTGGCAAGAGAGGAGCAAGAAGAAGCCGGAATATAGATAGAACTGGAATATTTCCACATCTTACCCTCTTAAGCTTTATTTTGACCACACCAGAGGTGTATGTGGAAAAACAGACAGACTGCGTTTAATGAAGAGTTTAAATAAAGAGTGTTTCACGATGAGTTAATGAGGCAGTTAAGCTCGTATTAGATCGGTAAAAGAAAGTAACTTGAATTAAGAGGGTGTGCGGATGTATGTTTCTGTTAAATTGAGGAAGATAGAAGTGTGAGTATTTCATTCCTTGGCATGTTGTAACTTTATATTTTGACTTTATCTATCGCACTGAAAGCTAAGAGAGCTTGAACAACATAGCAGCAGCAACTTGCATATAACACACAGTTGAAACTGGCCTCTTGTGGAACAAAGTGGTACTACAGGAGGGGACAGGGCTAGCTGGTTAGCATGCTAACTTCAGTCACATCTTTGACAATATGACAACACTGTTGTTTCTTCACATTGTTGATAATGTTTGTTAATTTTGGGTGGAATTTTGAAACCAAAACATTCTTGCCATGTTTCACTAATTGCTCCTTTAAATATAAACGGTTGCCTTGAGATTTCAAATCATCAAAAAGTCAGAGATGATTGTTCATAAAATGTTGTGTATTGCAGGGTTTGTACAACTTTAAACATCTTGCTGGATATAACTTTAGTAGGTTTTTTGATGTAAAAGAAATGTGTCTGTTGCAGGGTGAATGGGTGTAAATGTTATCATTCTAGATTTTAGAAAGAAGAATTGTAAGTGGTTGGTAAAGGTTTTGTCACACTTTCACACCCAACAGAGTCGCCTCTTACAGAAAAATATGTATTCCACCAAACCGCCCAACATGTGAGCTTATCTTTTGCAGTAAGCACACTAGTGACAGTGCAATAAAAAAGAAACAATTGAATTGTATTTTCCAGCTCTGTCCATGCTGCCTCTTCGCATTTGAAACTTCATAGTCAAAGGCTATTGCCTGAAAATGATTATGAAGCCTCAAAATAGCAACGCACACCAAGTCATCGATTGGGCGTAAGTAACCAATCAGCTGCAAAATGTACTTTTTTTTATATATATATATAATTGCTTTTATGGGGTCAAAACTGCCTTGTAGAGTTTTCAGGTGGAGTTTCTGCTTTCCTCACTGAAGGATAGTGGGCATTGTGTGTTGTGTAGATTGAGCTTTGACACAATGGTAGACCAAAGATACTCTAATATTTCCTGCTTGAGTGACAAGGGGATAAGAAGTGGTTTTATACAGAAGGTCTGCAGTGTCCTCAGCTGAAGGTCCGATGAAGTGGAGATGTGCTCTGCAGGAGCTGCCTCTGATTTACACTTCAGGTTCATGTTGGGGAGCACAGTTTGGCTGTATACTCAGTGTGTGTTGCTGAATGAATGGGCGTGGCGTGAGTTGAGTTGTGTTGTTGTGTAACACCACATTGGATTCCTTCTTCCCTATTTTTAAACTGTGCTGTCCAAACATGTTGCCACGAACAATAAAACTAGTTTCTATGACTGTGTTTACTGTGTTTGTGTGGGATTAATGGATCTACATGCACACACCTATATTATACACTTACTGTGTGTCTGCAGAGCAAAGTATATTTTGTGGCAGGTGGTGGGAAGTACTATTACTCAAGTGCTGTACTTAAGTACAATTTTGAGCACTTTATGCTACTTCTTTTACATTGTGGAATCCAAAATGATGAGCAGCGCTGCATTTATTTGGCACCTTTTGTTGCTAGTTACTTTGCAGATTTAGTTAGTGTTGCTGCTATTGAATTGCTTCTGAATGCTTCTGCACTCATTGTTTGTGGGAGGCTATCAGCTAAATCAATATACTTAGCTTGGGTGTGGACAGATTCCTACATCGATGCTTTTGATATTCATTGCTGATCTGTTTCTATTTCTATAAGCAGCAGATCAGCATAACAGAAGCTTGGAATATAAAACTCATAGTTTAGTCTTGTACAAAAAAAAGCCCTTTAAAAACACAAAACTTTAAGCTTTTAAACTCCCTACATATCCACTAATCTATCGAGAGTCTCTGTGTTTCTTTTCTTTCTCGCTTTCCAGCGAAGATAAAAGTAATGGACAGGCTTTGCTCCTCCCTCCTTTGCTCCTTCAGCTTTCCTATCATGTGACAGAAACAGGAAGCAGCAGGATATGCGCTGCTAACTGGCACTAAACACAACAGCTATGGTGGATATTTCACACCAACACACGCGCGTGCACGTAAATAGGGACTCGTTTATATCTCCTCCTCTCTTCTTGTCTAATCCTCTCAGATCTGTAAATACACCCCATGTGCCGGAGCGCTGGTCGGATCTCCTGCTCCTCTGTCAGGGATTACTGACTCACCTGCTGTGTTTACCTGTGGCAGGAGGGGCAGGGCTGCAGTCTGAGCATGCATGAGACATGATTCATGTTTACAGTATTTCTCAGTTACATATCAAAGAGCTGCGTGCATCCAAAACCTGAAATGCAGCACAGATGGTGTGGTGTAATCGCTGCATGATCTCTGTTCTTATGGGGACCTCTACTGTTGGAATGTGGTGCTCAGGAAATATATTCATTCTCCACAATAACTACAGGCCTTAAAGTAGATGTTCCTGTACTGTTTTTCTATGAAGTGTACCATAGTACAGTTACTTGAAAGTGTGTTAAGAGCATCACGTTGGTTACACAAGTCTTTGTTAGTATATTTGTAATGTACACTTGATTTCGTTCAACTTAATTTAAGTATACTTGAATTAAGTTTACTTCACATATACTGTATATATGTATCCATAATATTATTAGCAATGTACTTAAAGTGCTATTTAAAGTGGCTCTTGGAGCATACTGATTATAATATATGAAATTGAAGAGCACTTCAAATACAACAGAAAGATGCATTTGAATCATACTAAATGTTCTTAAAGTTGTTTCGTTTGAACACAACAATAGAAGTACAATAGAATATACTGTGATTACCTTCAGTTTGAACTGGAGCACTAAATGTACTTTAAGTTGTTCCACATGCCATATTACACATCTACCTTATCGCTGCTGTATTTATTCTGCACACTCTGTTTTTTTCTTCTCTATTCATTATTGTAGTATTACTAATATCATTGTTATACATTTTGTGTACTCATTACTATTAAGCATTTCTGTAGCAGGGTTTTGAAGCAAAAGTTTTTCACCCGAGTGTACAACCGGAGTGACAATAAATATCTTGAATCTTAAAACTTGAAATAAATGTCACATTTCATCTGCACTTAGTGCGGCACTGTTGGAGCTATTGGTTTGCTGTTTGTTTTTAGATATTATTTTCTGCTCAAGATAACTCATTGTTTGTTTCTGAATATTCTAGATGGTTAGTTTATTTAGAGTTTAGGTCGCGTTTTCTTCTGATAGTTATTTGTTCAGTTTAATCATGTTCTTGTTTAGTTTTGTCTTGTTAATGTTTTGTTTTGTTTTGTTTTGTTTTGTTTGGGGCTTCGTGCAACACTGTGGGCACCTGAGGTTATTGAGGTAGCAGGACAGGACCACAATGCACCTGGGTGGACCCGTGGTTGTTTTTGTTTTGTTTTGTTTTGTTTTGTTTTTTTCATAACCAATTTTATTCAACAATCTGTGCCAGAGATAACACAGTGATACAGGTTTACTCGTCTCGGTCAGATTCCTTTTTCCCTTTTAAACATCCTCACAGCATAGAGCTTTATCAGAGAGCTTACTTCAAGACATTAACTTGAGTATTTTTAGTGTTGTGATTCTACCAAAGTAATGTTTTGTTTGTTTTGTTTTTTTCCTGCATATGACACAAGCCCATGGTGCAGCAGTGGCTCTTTGATTTGCATTTTAAAGTTTGATTTAGATTTATTTGACAAATGGCCACCGCAGGTACTATCACATGAAAGAATAAACACAAATACAACTTAAGCATATCTCTTTTTCACCTGCTGCAAATCACTAGTGTTAATTTGTCTCTCTCTCTCTTTTTTTTTTTGAGAGTAAAGATATTTTTCTGCAGCAAAATCCACATCAAGCCTGTTTCTGAAGTCCGTCCCAGGTTTTACTCGCTGGTTTCACTGACAGCAGGATGCGCTGAGCGGCGCAGTTTCCACTCCACAGATCCACAAACACCGACTCTCTGTGGTGGTCACGTTCAGGCTCACCCACATCTTTTACACATCTACGGATCGCCATCGCGGGACCTTGTTTGTTGCTCATGTATGCCAAAATGTGATTATATGATGGTGCCGTAGCTGGAGCTGGTAAATTCACAGACAGGTTAACCACCGGGGGGGAATCCTCGCAGGAAACACTCTCACGGGACGTTTAGCGCTTTGACCTTTGACTGTCAGCGAATGACAAACCAAAGGTCGCTGTGTGAGAGCGGAGCCGGGCTTCAGAGCGCATCTCCAGCGCGGCACAGGACGGCGCTCTCGGGAGGAGAATGCTAGAAACCGCTGCGACAGGTAAAAAAAACCAAACAAAAACACCAGCAGCATTTTTTTTCTCCTTGTACTCAGTTTGCTGTAATTCATTCGACGTGTTGTACTGTCGTATTGAGAGCATCACGATCTGTGTGTGGATATTACATAATCTCAGGCTACCTCTGGAAAATCCACCTCCTCCCCCTCCTCATCGTGCGTCTCTGCGCGGTGGACAGAGAGGTGATCGTCCTGTTCCAGCGGGGGAATACGAAAAATCATTAGACGAATTCTTAATAATTCGTAATATTTACACACTCGTGTGTGTGCTCGGGGCCTGCGTGTGGCTGGATGCGCACCCGAGCATCATGAATGACATCATTTGGGTTATTTTTGTTCAGCAGGTGTTGATTTATTTTTTTTCTTCTTCTTCACGAGCAATGGCAGATGTTTTTTTTTTACCCTCCTGTGTCCTGAGAATAAACGCTGCTGTTTCTTTACGCTTGTGACAAATGACACCTCCGGGTTTAGATTGAACTGGCAGTAGGAAGGTGGCCACTTGAGCTGAATATTACTGTCAGCTGATGATTTCCTTGACGGCATCTCAGGACACCAGTTAAAGGCGCACAGCGCCCTGTCCGAAAATAGACGCAGCGGTCCCCCCTCAAGCTCCCAGGTTTTAATGTAAATGTGGCACCAGGACGTGACTGACGTGTATTTTGTCTTCATCAT
>CAEMYA010000488.1:2898330-2952806 GCA_903131615.1 Diplodus sargus
TTTAAATATTTGATTAGGTTCAAGCTCGTCGTGTCTTCCTGTGTAAACCTTTGATGATGTCCTTCCTTGATCGTGCACCTGCTGTATCCTGAACAGTCACGCTCAGAGGGGCATCAAGGGGCAAATAATGGGCGGCACGGTCAGGAACAAGACAGGAAGCTCCGTTGTTTACAACGGAGCGGCAGCGGTCTGCGTCCGGTTACGGCGGGGGTGTCGTTCCTCTCTTTTGGACATTCCGTTCCCGCTGGGCTTTGAGCTCCCGTCTGCTCTCCTAAAAGAGTTTCCCAGGCTCATGTCCTCTTTTCAGAACCATGCAGGGTTTCCGTTGCCAGGGGACAAGGCCAAGGAAGGAAGTATGCCATCAGTGGTCACTGTTTTGTCCTCGATGGATCCAGGGTCATTGCCCAAAAACTGCGGCTAAAATTACCAAATTGGAACTTAAATTAAAATATCTGTTGGATTTTAATTATATTACAAAGAGCTTATTAACATTCATGCTGTTCAGGCTGAGAAACTCCCTGTGATGTAGAGTGAGTTTCCTTTTTCTGACAACGCATGGTGCTGTTGTCTTGCAATCCTGACTGCAAGACTCCTCTCATTTCAATCTTTTATGAGGCCAGGGGTCCCATTAATTTTCAGTGCAAGAAATTTGCTCTATTATGGGTCAAACTCATAATAAGCTCCTTATTTATACCCAAAAAAGCAGGTCGTAGCAGCCGAGGTTTATTAAATGAACTCAAAGTTTCTTTTATCTCTCTACACTTCCTCCCCGAGGACATTTGTAACGGATGATGCTGCAGATTTTACTTTTTCGCACTCTTTAAGCCACAACCACCAGGCAGCGTTACGGTCACAGCAGACTCATCACACGTCAGTGATGTGCCCGTCTTGCATTAAAGAGCGGCGATATTTAAGCCAGCCAAAGTTTTAATTAACACAGAACATATTCACTGAAAAGAACTAATAAGATGCAGGGTGGAAGAATTGCCAGCCACCGCCTCTTCATAGGACGATCATACTTGACTAGCAGCCCACAGACATCTTTAAGAAAGTGCCTTTAAAGTGGAAATCTGAGATTATTCACAACACGGGGAGCCGACTCGTTTTACCCACGGGAATGTGAGCGTGTTTGATAGCATCACATGTGAGATTGATGGTGTCAAAACTAAAGAAATCTATCATTTCTATGATATGCAGATGTTAATGTGTCCGTGTTGGTATTATTTTGAGGCGTGTTCATATTGGCATCACTGTGATATTCCCATGATTTACTGCAGGAATATAGTCAGAGGTAGATGAGGCATTATTACTGTTGTTGACTTAAAGTACCCAAAGTAAAGTACTCAAAATGCAGAATGACCCCTTTCAGAACCATATTCATTATAGTATCGGATTACAATCCAAGCAGATGGAGCTAATTTTGATTATTTTATGTACTTTGGGTATACATGTACAGATTCATATTTGTTAGAAAACTATATTCGATTAAAAGTACTTGGGTATGTTCCACCACTAATTAAAGTATGCCAGTGGTGCTTAATATTGAGTTTACTGTTATATATTTTTAATGTATCCATACACAATAACAAGTGTCAGAAAACCAGGTGGGTTTATTTGAAAGCCTTCACTTAAATGATGTTAATACCTCACAGAACACATCATTAATATGCAAACAAATAATATGCATGCATGAAAATACTTCTGTAGGACATTACTGTTGTAGCTTTGACACCAAGCTGTCCAGCTTTAAGGAGGCGTAGTCGTATAGGCGCACTCACAGTACAGATTACAGTATGTGAATAATAGATGCAGCACTAACATCACCACCTCCGGGGCTGTGTGCTGGACTCAGTCAGGACCACAGCGACAGCAGCAGCAGCAGCAGCGGCAGCGTCGTAGTAAAATGCGGTGCTGCTGAGAAAAGAGGAGGCGATAGAAACACAGAGAGAGAGAGCGAGAGAGAGCGAGAGAGAGGGAGGGAGAGGGACCTCCCGGCAGAATATCTCCTTCAGCAGAAAGCAGAGGAGACCGGCCGTCCTCTCCTCCTCGGACATGTGGTGCACCCAGCAGTGGTAGCAGGACTAGCAGGACTAGCAGCAGCAGCACTAGCGGCGGCGGCGGTGGCGGTGGTGGCGCGGCGTAGCCTACTACGTGTTTTGGGGATCCTTTTGTCTTTAATTCCTTCTTTTTTTGGTGTGTAATGAGCTTGCTGGGGGCCTACAAGAAAAAGACCAGTTACGATGGCTATGAATCTTTGCAGTTGGTCGATAGCGGAGGAGACAGCAGCTTCAGTGTCGGCAGAGGGAGCAGCGGCGGCGGCGGCGGCGGCGGCAGCACACTCGCAGGCTCCATAGCGGCCACGCTCGGACCGAAGGCAGGCCCGCTGCGAGAGGAGGACTGCAGCACCATGGACAGCTCAGGTAAGGCTCCTCTCCGCCTCCGGCTGCTCGGGTAGAGGTTGTAGGCTGACGCGGTGAGAGCTTGAGGGAGATGCGACGACTTCAGACACGAGTAACGTGGCCTGCAACACAATGGCTAACAATAGTGGAAGTATGATGAGGCTGCGCACCTCCAGGAGTCCCGTCCAGGGCTCACAGCGGCTCCAGACCGCACCTCGACCACCACACTGGTGGTCTGCTTCAGCACAGCGGATTGGCTCGTGTCAGATAATGTGTGAGGTGCTGTCCGGTCCTGTACACCTTCATGTCAGAGAAGCTGGCCACACTTTATCCTGGAGTACACTAATGAGACGTGTGAGCTTTACTATGTGTGACATCAGGACAACTGCTGCGAATATTGTGCTCTTTATTTCACTGTAAACAAACTCAGTTGTATCTGAAGCTCACTAATGAGAAGTTTTAGCCTTACTTTGCATTAAATTAGACAATGAACTAATAAATCCACTTTTATCCACTAATAAAATGTAGCAAGCTGAAGTTAGTCAAAAGCCAGAAATAGTCTGCTCTTTATTTGTCATTAACAAAAACAGTTGTTTTTAAGTGCACTAATCACTCGCAGTAAGCCGAATTTTGTATCAAATTTGACACAAATGTGAAATATTATACTCTTTATTGGACAATAAACAATCACAATTATACATTAAGTCCATTAATGACACATAAAGAGGTGAACATTACATTAAATTAGACAAAAACAGAAATAACATGTTATTATTAAACAGTAAAAAATCACAGCTATGAACTAAGTTCACGAATAATAGGAATTAAGTTTTAACTTTGTATCAAATTAGACAGAAAATAGAAATATGTTCTTTATTAGACAATAAACGCAATTATGCTATTCTATTTTAACAATATTAGACCAATAAGACGTAACAAGCATGACATTAAATTGGACAAAAACTAGAAGTAATATGTTCTTTGTTTAACAGTAAAAATAAAAAAATACAGTCATGAAGTAAGTACACTGATAAGATGAATAAAGTAGAATTTTTAGAAATAATGTATTCTTTTTGAGAAAGTAAACAAACTGTTTTACCCAAGGTAAATTAATAAAATGTAGTAAGCCAAAGTTTGTGTCAAATGAGATAAAAACTAGAAATGATTTACTTTATTTGATAGTAAATAACCATATTTATACTTTAAGTCCAGTAACATGACGTAATAAGCTGAACTTCATGTAGAATTGGACAAAACAGAGAAATTATGTAGAAATAATATGTTCTTTATTAGACTGCAAACAAACAAAGTTTAATCTTAGTAAACTAATAAGATGTATTAAGCTGTACGTTGTATGAAATTTAACAAAAAATCCAGTTATTATCAGCTAACTCCTATGCCGAGGAAAAGTCTGGTTTCAGGTCGGGCTTGACTGCATATCATCAGGCCTTGGATAACGCCAAATGAGCTCTATGGAGCCATTTCATGCTCTTTTAGGTGTTTATTGTTTTTGTTCTTTTTTTCACATTTTAAAATAAGTCCCCATCTGCTTCAGTTGTTTGGGAGAATGCTGCAACGCTGTTTTACTGTAAAGCTCCATAAATACTAAATAGACTTCATAACTTAACCCCACTGTCCATCTGCATGGGGCTGTAGATAATGACTGAATTTTAGTTTAACTGTGAACTGATCCTTTAAAGGTTTGTTTTATATGTCTCATTTATAAAGAAATCCTTGTAGACATTCATGTGACATACATTTTAAATGTGCATAACATATGAGATAATACATACATGTATATATTATATATACATATTGCATATAATACTCTAGTGTTATGTCCATGAGGTTTTAAACTATATAATAAATAGAAGTCAGGAAAAATCTTCAATGAGATCTACCACAGTAACCGCATTTCATAACCTACTTCTTCTGTAGTACACTACATCCTGCTTCAGATTTAGGCAACAAAAGCACATAAATCACTAGAGTTTTAATCAACTGGCCATGAATGATGGATTTTAAGGCTTATGCCTGAATTTATGCCTGTTTATCATTAATCTGATGACAAATCCTCGACATGCATTATTGAATTCAGACATTATAAGTCATTTGTTCTGACACTTTATCCTTGATAAGATCAATTACGTCCTCTGTAAGAGAGCTGCAGGAGAAGAATAAAGTTGTATGGTGAGTTAATGTTAGGACTGCTACTGCCACCATTCCTGCTGCCTTTATAAGTTCTACTGCTTAACTGTAACTCCTGATTATGTTTATTTTGTTATTGTTGTATCATGCCAAACATTTGGCCTGTCCTGTCAAGGATTACAAAACACCACTATCAATCAAACATTACACTCACAGCTCATTTTTTGTGTGATTTTTTTTTAATCAATTCTTCTTCTTATTATTATTATTATTTTCAGCAACATTTATGAATGTATTTATGGATGGATGGAGCCAGTCTGTCAGGAGTGACTGCAGCAGCTGAAGAGGGCGTTTTGTTTACTGGGGAAACTACAGGTCACAATCCCTGTTATTAGCATTGCTGCTAAGCACCAGAGGAGATGTGGGAAAATGTGATGCGTCTGAGTGGACCAGTCACAATTGGTGTGGTACAGGTTGCTGCAACTGTGCATTTACATTTCTGGGGAGATGCACATCAGGCTAAGATGTAGGCTACGCCAGAGTGCAAGCAGCTACCTAGAGGCTACACCATCCGTTGGGAATGGATTTAACACAGTGGCATAAATCATGATTAACATATGTTTAGTCGGTCTGATTCAATGGGCGGTTTTCCAAATAATCAAAAAGGGTTGCCATATCTTGTGAGAAATCGTCATGTTTTTGTCCGAGAGGCTGATAGCATTCAATAAGGACTGTAATTTCAGATACCAATCTCCAAATTGTCCTCTACAATTTCCATTCTTACTGTTGGTGCTTCTACAATATTACAGCAATTATTTATGTATTATTTGTATATGTTATTTTAGGTGTTCAAAGTCAGTTTAAAGTCTGTGGAGTGTGTGTTTAACTCACTGTGGCGCTCTGTGGAATCATCCAGCCTCCAGGGATGAACACTTGTGTGAAACAAAAGAAGCTGGATGAGGAGGGTGGAGGGGTCAGTGAGGGAAGCAGGGGATTGGCGTTGGTGATTGGTAGGGTGGGGGGATGGGCTCCAGTGTCAGATGTCTGTCTGGTCTGCCAGACCTTATGGATGCTCTCTTTCATGTGTGTGCGTGCGGGTGCCTGTCTGTGTGTGTCCCATTCACACACACAGCCTGATACTGAGGGGTAAAGGTTGGCGCTCCAGAAGGAGGGAGACACATTCAAACAAACCATTGATCTTTGCGGCAAAGCCAAGAGCTCTCTGTTCTGCTGATGTCCCCCTCTCTTTCTGTGAGTGGCTCGGCTCTCTGCTGCTGTGGTTACCTGGTGGAGCCTGTATCAGAGCCTCCCCTGGTGTCGGTATTAGTGAGGTTTGTCACTGTAACTGGCTCACCAGTCTGCACACTCCCACATCCATCTGGCCACAGACACAGAGGCACAGGGACCAGCCTACAGGCAGATAGGCAAGCACATTCACTCAGATACGCAGAGAAATAGATGCAACATTGCGCTGAGACAAAGCATATGAGAAAAGGAGGACTTACACTTAAGTATGGTGGATTTGCACAATATCATTTAGACAAACACAGTTGGACCTTTGACAATACAAAGTAAATAAATAAACCACTAAAATAATCTTTGATATTGTTGTATAAGAAGCTTTAAATCCATCACTGTGGCATCAAGGCTTAAGGATACATTGATTATGTTGACTGTATGACCTGATTTTTGCTTATATCGCATAATGCTAGCAAGTTAGCAGTTAGCTATTTTTTATTGGTCTCCAAGGGAGCTAAGTCTAACTCTGGAGATGTAACAAGGAAAATCTGGATGCATCATCGCAGGTGGAGCGCTGTTCTTTCCTATGTAAGACGCTTTGTGGCGCATGAAGACAAAAAACGGCAACTTCAATTAACCGGGTATAAAAATGAGCTGGATCCTGGGGGGAGTCATGCAGGGTCGAGGTGAAGTCTGTGTCTGGGTCTTCAGTCGCTTGCGGAAGATGGCGAGTGGTTTTGCCGTCCTGACATTGATGGGGAGTTTGTTCTACTACTGAGAAGCCACAACAGTGACCACTTGTAGTGCTATGGAGCAGTGTTTTTAGTAAGTCAAGTAAGACCCTGTTTTGTTTGTTTGATGGACATGAACAAGGATGAACTTGCATACGTGGTTCCATTGATTGACCGCTGGTGGCAGTAGCTTACAGAAACAAGAAAGACGAAGAGTATAATCTAGCAAACATGGATGTAAACAAAGCAGGATTCAAAACATGGATCTATAGAGAACGTACAGGCCCTGTCTATTCCCATGAGAGCTGCTCAGTGGTACATGAAGCCTAAAAGGTTTAAGGTTTAAAGGTGTAACATTATCAAATCTTCTGCGTAGTTTCCACATTTTATGTCCGATAGAGCATGCACACTAGCTAACTTCTGGTCCAGGCCTCTGATAACTTGAATGGGAAGAAAATAATCTGTGGTGCGTCTCTTCTTGGCTTTCCAAATGTTTATCGAGCCACATGCCAATGAAACAAGTCATTCCATTTTGTCCCCCCCTTTTTTTTTTTTTTACCGCTGTTAGCCTGTGGGAAAACTGTTTTTGGGCCAGTGTGAATCATAAGATGTTGTAATTACACAGTTTGACCACTGTGGCAAATTGGCATCGGAGCCTGGCCCTCCTCCCTGCAAACAAACTTTTGCAAATGTGTTATAAGAAGTGAAATGCAACGTGATCCAGTTGCAATTGAAATTTGTTTTTGTTGACCTAAACTTCCTAAATGTCATTACGTGGTAGCGTGAAAACACTATCTACAGATAGCTGTAGCCAGACGACCACCTCCCCGCCGTGCTGACCTTGAGGAAAAAATCTGGTTAAGCTGTGTAGTTGTCGAAGATTAATCACACACCCCTTGTCTCATCAGCAGCATCTATAATTAAGCAGATTAGAGTCCGGAATTACGCCACAGTCATTTAGGTTCAGGAAATGACAGGGACCACCGCTAGTGCAGCTCAGTGTGTTTGCTGTATTGTTGTGTGCCGTTTACACCAAGCCGGATATTGTGGGAGAAAGGTTTGGAAGCATATTCAGTCAGCCAACTGATCACTCTGGACATAACTAGAGCTGTCTTTCTCTTACCTACACTCATCTCTCTCTCTGTATCTCTCTCTCTCTATCCCTCTCTTTCTCTCTCTGTTTCTATTGGTCGACTGTATGGAAGTGATAGGAGGGGGGGAGGAGGGGTGAGTTATTTGCCCGGCCCTGTTTTCGTGGAGCAGCTCTCCCTGTAGTGAGATCTCTCTGGAGCATATTTTTTTCCTTCATCATCATCACAGATGCCTCTTTACCTGTGCGGGCATCTGAACATGCCTGGCAGGTCTCATATAACTCCTGATTTTAAGCCAGAACATGATCTAGGTTTCCTTAATACGTCCTGTCATGCTCACCGGCTGGGAAATTTGCATCGCAAGGAGGTTGAAAATAGACCAGAACTTACAGAGTTTCCTGAACGATGCAAGAGGAGCATTTCAGACTGTGGCGTCAGTATATGTTTAACAGGTCTGACTTTAATATGTTTGGCTTGTTGTTCAGCGTTTTAAGATGTACTTTCTTGTTTGCTGAGAGTTGGGATTGAGTAGATGTGTCTCATGTTTGCACGGTAAATATAAAATCAGAGCTATAGGATGGTTAGCTAAGCTTAGCCATAAGACAGGAAACAGGGGGAAAGAGCTAGCCTGGTTCTGTCTTTCGAGTTGATGTTTATACAGAATTCTGTGCGGTCACCAAGATCACAATGGCAAGTCCACTTTGACAAGCACTCCTCTGAACTAACCCTCTGGAGGAAAGTCAAAGCACATTTCCTCACGTGTAGAACTATTCCATCTAATGAAGGTTAAATGGTGATTGTTTGGCATTGGGCCAGGAAACAGCCAACAAATTAAATGATTCAGAAGTTAATTCAGTCAGCAGCAGAGTTAACTGGGTTACTCTCTGTATATCAGGCATCTGCTCAGCGTTTGCTGCCTGTTGTCCTTCCTTTTTCCTCTTACCAAGTGTTGACACTCTCTGCTGTAGAGATAAACAGAGAGGAAATAACCTGAGCACACGCCCAAAATTTCACCTCCAATTTCTGAGGACAGGACATCAGGATGTGGAAAACAAGGCCAGCTGTCAGGTCGTTAGGTTTAAGGCCATAGATGTGATAATGTCTGTGGTGCCGTAGCTGGATTTGTTCCTTTTATATTGTGTTTTCACGCTCGTGCCTTCATTTAAAACCCCGAAATGTCAATGGGATTAGTTTTCAGCCATTCATATCAGGTGCAGCAACGTTGTAGTGACTGATGAGATCAAGTTGCACCAGCTTTATTCTAGTCTGGGTCAGTTGGTACTGAAGAAGATTGGCAGATAACAACATAAAGCACGTGTTCAGATAAGTCGTACTCATGAATATTAAGCGTGATATTTGCAACTGGCATCTGTGAGTGAATGACTGAACGCCACATCCCAGGCTCATAACACAGGTGTTCTTTTCAGATGTCTAAGTCTTACGCCCAATGGGAGATAACCCGATCACATCTATTTTGAGATGGTGTGTTTTTTTTGGTTTTTTTTATAGCATTACTACGCTCCAGTCGCTCTATGAGTGAACAATCAGCTGAGAACATTTTGTGTGATTCAGTTGTTTAAACTGACACCAGCATCTGTTTCGACTGCCGCAGGCACAGTTCTATTTGAGTTTTGGGAAATTTTCGGGGATCATATGAGCTCTACAAGCAGGAGCTTTACTCTTCAGAAAAATAAATCCCTGTCACACATTTCAGGCCTGTGCAGTCGGAGATGAAAAGTCTAAATTTGGAATTTAGTGAACAACCATCGGGGAGGAGGAGGACGACGACAACGACAGGATGGAGTGAAGCAGATGGGGAAAGAGAGGAACGGAGGGTTCAGAAGTAGATGAGTGAAGTCTGTGAAGGAGTGAGTGGAGAGGGAAAACACAGCAAACGAATATAAAGCAGTTATTGTTTATGATTAATGAGGAAAGTTTGGCTCAGCAGCAGCAGCAGCAGCCAGGATCTGGATAGATTTCCTCTGAGACATGTAAATGTCTTTGTGTGTAAGTGTGAAAGTCTGCTGTTAACATCCATCACTTCATTACACCACAAACTGTGTCTAGTGCTAGTTACCAATCTATCTGATAACATTAGCGCTGCATTTGAGGAGATACTCAGTGTGGCATGAGCACCCGCATCTGTCAGACCTCAGCTTGACCCAACACTTCTTTTTAAATTCTGCAAAAACTCTGGACGTGGAGATATGATATATAACATGTCTCCATAGATTTAGGCACGGTGGCATACGCCTGCTTGCATACGCATAAAAATGCCTTACAGCTTTAAAAAATACAGAAAAAATTGTGATCAAAAGACATTAAGAAGCAAAACATAAAAAAAACTAAACTTAGAAATAGAAAAAGGAAAAAATAGAATAGATTTTAAAAACACAAGATGATAAAAGATACCCAGTAGACCCAAAAGCACAACTCAAGACAGTTCAGGTTTTTTCCCCCCCAAAAAAGGCCATCTTTACTGAAGTCATCCAGTACACAAGAGATCACACAAAAAGGGGTCAGACAGGCAAAAGTCAGGTCCAAACTGACCAGGAAAATACTGGAAGGCTTGCAACATGGGGCGAAGAGGAATGGACAGGGAAGACCAGGAGCACGCAGACAAAATAGGCAAGGGAGGTGAGGAAAAACATGAATTGTATCGCATTTGAATATAATCAAAAGGCTCCTGAAAACTAAACAGTCCAAGCCTGAACTAAAACTTAATACCATCTAGGGATCAGCTGTCGTCAGGCAGGACTCACTCGCTACGTGAACCACGGCTTCACAGAGCCATGTGTTCCCGTCAGATGATAAACAAGAACACGAAATGATAGATCGTGAGTTTGTCCGGGGGTGGTTTCTCCTGTGGACAAGAGTACAAGAAGTTTTTTTATGTACCAAGGTGCTCAGAGGAGACTCGAGCTGGAAATGCTGAAAATCCCTTTTGTCTTTGAAACTGTCAGCACTGCCACAGTGCATCTCATGTGATGCCCCTGTGGATGTATGAAGGGAAGAGAGGGAGAGGGAGAGAAAATCACCAGAGGGCTGCTGACTAAGATATGACACTTGAGTCTATTCCAACATTTGCCTTCTCTTTACAGTGCACACACACACACACACTGGTCCAGATGGTACTCATTTTATCTTGCGTCTCTTGTGTCCCTGTCAATCATTCCTTTACACCTACACACGTGTGTACTTGGCGTGTTGTGCAGTGACTCATACTGTACATTGATCGCTGAAGTCAAATGAAAACCTCTTGACTCCAGCCTGGGACTGAAGCGTCACATTTATTCAGCAGGTATTATATAAAAAAAATCATCTGCGTGGAGAACAGAAATGTGTCCTCTGTCGACAAAATTACAATGGAAATTTCTCGGAACTGTGTATCTCTGTCGCCATCCTCAGTGTGTGTGTACAGCGCTTGTTTCCCTCTGGACTCTGATTGGCTATCGGCCCTCTGTCCACAGATATGGATGCCAATTACGGCGGAGGACTGTTGGATATGGTGAAGGGAGGGGCCGGGAAGTTCTTCAGCAACTTCAAGGACAACCTGAAGGACACGCTGAAAGACACGTCCACCAAGGTCATGCACCAGGTTTCCACGTAAGTCACCCACAAAAAAAGATATTCAGTCGCGCAATGGCGACCTTGTTGATTTCCTGTTTTATTCTCTAGTCGTATCCTTGTGTCTTGTAGTTACCGACACTGCTTCCTCCTCGGCTGTGTTCCCTCTGTTCCGCCTCCTCCTGTGTTTCTTCCCCCACACTCACTGATCCCCCACACCTGTCTCACATCTGTCTCGTTAGCACCGCCCTGTTGCCAGCGTCTCTCCACCTACACCTCATCCTCTTGTTAGTTTAGTTTGTGTTCAAGCCCGTGTTGTTCCCTGACTCTTTGTTGGTTCGTCTGTTCAGTCCTCGTCCTCACATCACTCCTGTTGTCATCTTGCGTTCTGGATTTGTTCCCCTTGGATTTATCGTTTGTTCTATATGTGTTTCATGGTTAAGTTGCCTGGATTCTCTTCGTTGCCAGCTTTTTGTTACCTGCCTTTTTGCTTTATCTCATTCTGGATTTTGGTATCTTCGGACTGGTTTTTCAGCTTTTATTTTTGTCAGTCTGCCTGCTCCCGTGTCTACATTTGGATCCTGGTTTGTGTATACCTGGCACATGGATTTGCTTCTGGCTTGACCGGAAGAGGTTTGGAGATGTTTGGCACAATACGAGAAGATTAAGCCCTATTTGTCTGAGTGGGTTCCTGCATTTAATTCGATATTTGCACAAACTGTTCCAGGTGTTTCCATAGCTCTCCTCTTCGTTGGACAGTATAAGTTGTACACAGTGTTCTGCTCTTGTGCAACCTAAGGCCTTTGCACACCTAGTCTGCTTTCTTTCTTCCGAAGTTGCAGCACAGTTAAAAAAAATTGTTTAAAAATTCTAAACAGGCGAGGTGTGTGTGTGTGTGTGTGTGTGTGTGTGTGTGTGTGTGTGTGTGTGTGTGTGTGTGTGTGTGTGTGAACAATTGGTTAACTAGATGTTGCAAAGGCAGAAGCTGAAGTGTGTTTAAGTTTCTGACATGATTCTCCTACAGTGCATCCTCCCTGTCCCCGTTTTTTTCTCACGTTAATAAAAATCCGTTCGCGAGCTTCGTCCTTCCTCTCCTCAACAGGGCAGTGTGAGAGGATAAAGGACACAGGTTGACACTCGTTGCCTGCTGGCGGCACAAGTGGCACAGTCACTACGTTTGCAACTCGAACTGTTCCTACTATCACCTGCTGTCTTGCTAGCCTGTATAGCACAGGTCAGAGAGTACATACTGGTCCAGATGTTTGGATCTAATAGTGCAAGTGAAACAGCTGTGCTGCTGGAAGATATCTTAGGTTTCCTGGTATCAAAGATGCTGTGTGTCAGTAAGAGTTTTCAGGCCTCTTTAAACTGTGTGACTATGGGTGTTTTTTTAATTGACAGTTGCGAGAAAAATGTTGTAAAACCTTTGGCGTTTTAATAGGAAAGCATGGTCTTAGATCGCAGTGTACGCAGACCTCTAATTTAGAGCTTCAGTGACCAAAGACAATCCCACGTCTACAAACCAAAGTTACCAGAATACACTGGTGAGCTGGTGTGATGCTACTGCTGAGAAACATTTCCACACTCTCCTGCTCTTCGTCATAGATTTTTATGCCTCCCCACCGGCAAAAACCATGGCCGGAGGCATCGCGTTTATGGGTTGTCCAGCCGTCTGTTTGTCCCTCTCCTGTGAATTTCTGCGCTATATTTAATCTCCTGTGACTTATTCTTTTTGAAGATCCCTAACAAGAGATCAACAAAGTTAATAATTAAGATAATGATGAGCAATTAACTGGTGGCTCACATGTTGAAATTGTTGGATTTTTTTTCACCCTATTACTATCGTGTAATGATTACTTGAATGTTATTTCAGCTGTTGATTACAAGTGAAACAGGGCAGTGTGGAGCACGGGGAGGGGAGCAAAGGGGGGGAGGTAGCAGAGTCTGGCACGGCTCGGTCGTCCCAGTGTGTTTGTTCACAGGCATCTGCACAGGGCAGCACAAAGGGGCCTCTGTATTGTCAGAAACACTCGCTCGCTCCTCTCTCACTATTGACTCAGCAAGTTCGATCGTGATTGTTCATCTCTTGTGTCTCCCCTCCTCTGCAGCTCGCATCTTGGCAGGCCTCCACCTCTCCCGTCCTGTGGTTCCCTCGCGTTTCTGGGTCGACTCTCCCCTCTCTCTCTCATCTCCAACCTTCCCTCTCCTGTCTTTGCCGTCTCCTCTCCTGGCTGAATTATTCATAGCAGTTCATTGTGCCAAATGGCCAGTGCGCTGCTGATACAGAAGGATTCATTTCATTAGGGCCCCGTGTGTGTCGGTTGGCGTGTGTTTGTGTGGACTGTATATGAATGTGTGAGTGGGTGGTTGGGATAATGGGGCGGTGGGAGGCAGGCTGCCGTGGCAACCGGCTGAAAGCTTCAGAAAGGAAAGGTGGATGGGCAGAGGTGAAATAATGGGCCACAGTTCAGTTCGCTGTGAAACTGCTCAGGAAGGTGTCTGTGTTGATTCTGCGACAACATTAGCCACCCTGCTGTGAGCTGGAACACCGACGGTTTGACTTTGCTGTGTAACATTTAATAGATTCATTTAAGAAAGGGAAGGACAGAAACGATGACAACACAAGTGATAGCTCAAGGTTGAGTGTGTACTCTGTACTACGGTTTATTGCTCTCATAAATAAATAAACATCTTGCGCACTGAGCTAAACGCCTGACCATCTATCATGCTGGATCTATAGAGCCGTTTGAAGCACGATGATAGGATTGTATATGATGTTTTTCTGGGTGTTTCTGGGCCCGTTGACCTTCATTGGTGGTTTCCCTGTTTTCCCCCAAGAGGGAGTAACTTGGAGGCCAAGTCAGCAGCTAATTAGAGAGGTCTAATAAAGAGCTGCAGGATGTACTCCCGAGGGGTCTACTACTCTCAAGGAAGTCATAAAATCTTATTTTAGAATGATGAAATAATCTTTATTATCAGAAATAGATCATCTTCTCATGGCTTATTGCTTTTGCTTTAGACCAGGGCTGCCCAAAGCTCGGGCTCGCCGAACACATTCGCTGATTTTCTTGGTCGATTCCAATTTTCTAAAGGTCTGAGATGCTGATTCAGTTTCTCTTTCAGCAAACTATAACTGACGGCATACACAAACATGAGCACCTTTAAATACAGACTATTAAAGTACAGAGCTGCCCTACATTACAGGGCCTGTCATAGTTTGAGTATTGAGTTATGTCCTCCTGCGTCATGTCACACTTTCTGCTGGTGTTTCTCCTGTGTCCATTGTCTTTACCTCCCTTGTGTATATAGTCTGTGTGCTCCCAGCGTTCTCCGTCAGTTGTCTGTTCCTGTGACTCCATGTCCCATCTCCCCATGGTGTGTTTCTGGCTTTTGGTCCCTCGTGTTTTCCTGCTTGGTGCTTTGCTTTTTTCATTTGTTTCTTGAATTTCTCTGGTTTTGTTTTCTGCCCTTTGCCTGCCTTATGTTGCTGCTTCTTTTTCGATTCTCATTCCATTACCTGCAACACGTCTCAAAGTGAAGGGCCCTGTTACCTGACAAAAATAACATCCAATTTAAAATTAATTGAAGTGTATCCCACATTATCTAGAATTCAAGTTTCCGCCGATCAGCGTTTACACTGTGTGTAGGGACTCTTATTGTGAAAGGTAAATATGGAAGGACTCTCTAATGGGCTTAGGGTTAGTTAAAAGAGCTTGTTGTTTCTGTGCTGTTATTTTGCATTCATAACCTGCAGTCCTCCACTAAGTTTCAGTTTCGTCCCTTGAAGGGAAAACGTTTGTCACCTCTGCGTTAAACCTCTCAAAGGCAACTGCACTCCATTTTTCTTCATCAGATACTTATTCTTCTTTTTTTCAGCCAGAGCTGACAAGAAAATTGACTGTGTGGTCTGTGGACTCCATAACTGTCAGTTAAGAGAACACTACAGGATTACAGTATTTTTTGTGTGAATTGCTTAAAACTGCGGTCATTTATTCATTTTATAATTAAAATGAATACAATTACTTTGTCTGTTAAGAAAGTGCTCTTAGTGATGAACTTACAGAGAATTATAATCTGTCATTCCCCTCAGCACCAAGGAGCATTCATTGTCTTTCACCTGATTGTTCTGATTTCACAGTCTGAAACTTTACTCTTTTGATTGGCTCACACTGCTCTCCTCACCCGCGTTTCCAGCTGCTGCAGACATTCATCTGCCTTGAACATGGAGGGGCGTCAAACAGCTAAAAAGCCTGATATTATCCTCAGGAGTCAGTGGAGGCCTTTTGGACTGACATTCGCTTGTGGAAAAAGATTCAAGATAAATGCTAATGTTGCCCTGTGTCAACTGAATGTGTAACACGGAAGTGTTTGCTAACTTTACAGGAGTAACATATAATAATTGTCAGTGTGTTGATGGCATTTTACCTCTTTAAGATCGGGCTTTGCTTTGTAGTGGCTCGATTTTTATTCTAGTGTCAATAAAACCTTCTGTTTTTTGTTTACCCCGTTAGCAGAAATGTCTTTAAATATAAGGGGATTTTTTTTTGCGGCTTGAAGGTTTTCTTGAAGAGGAAGAAGCATAAATTCTGCCAGAGGTTGAGTATGCGTGACTTCTTCATTCCAGTATATTGAATGCTGGAACACTTCAGTAGAAATTCCCCTGACTCTCTGAACATGCTTGATTTAAGGCTAAACCCTTGCGGGTACAGTTGTTAACCAGGCCCTCTTTTAACACCCTCCATGGGTTTCCTCTCTGCTTCGGTCTAATCTATATTCAAGGCAAAAGGCAGTTGCTGAATTATTTAAAGCAGCCTGCTCGTTTGTTTACCTGGCTGGAGAGAAATTTTGCGGGGAAACCAATCTGGCAACGACGCTCAACTGTGTGCTGCTCCGTCTGAGAGAAAACACAACGGCCATGGAGTCTGGGTGGCTGATCTGGGTTTGTGAAAGGCACAGTGTCCTTGGTCTGCACCCAGACCCCCCCATCCCTCCTCCCCACCCCCAACCTCCCACCACCCTCCCCGCCAGACACACATTCATCTCTCTCTCCTTTCTGCTCAGTCTCTCTCACTTTGACTGGTTTCCATCCATCCTTTCTCATTTATTTTCATTTTTGTTTCTCATTTGTCCCCATTCCATTAACACTGAACCCGGCAGACAGACACCGCTCTTCTTGTCTCTGTAACTGTGTTCCTCTCTGGGCTTCTCTTGCTTTAGAGAACTGAGATGAGGTAAATCGGCATCAACTAGCAATCTTGTTTTGGCAGCATTTCTTTGTTATGAGTGACAGATGTTAGTAGATTGCAGTGAAGACATTATATGGCGAACAGTGCCTCTCTGATGCCTATTATATCGGCCATCATTCTCAACATTAACTTATCCATTATGAAGCAGATGTGCCATAAGAATGCCCCCCCAAAAAAGACAATAATGCTGCAAAAAGAGGGAATTTTGGAGAGAGAGAGAGCATGGAGGGAATGCAGAAAAAGCCAAATCTTCCATCCATCGGGATCTAACCCACTTACACTGTGTTTGTTTGAGTGTGTGTGGGTCTGTGTGTGAATGTGTGTGTGTGTGTGTGTTTATAGTCATCGGAGACTCTGTCAGAGAACCCACCACTGATACAATCTGGCCTAAAATGGCTTTTGTGTTCCAGATGTTTACTTTCCAGTAGGAAACATAAATACAACATGCACACATGCAGATGTCCACCAGCACCACAGTGCCTGTGGTGCTGGTGGACATCTGCATGTGCACATCTGCATGTGTGCATGTGTTTGTTGTCACTCCTCTGGCCTCACTAGGTCGATGTGTGTGAGCAGCATACAGCTAACAGCAAGCTGAACGCACTTCCATTGAGGGTTGATGACAGTCGGACAAAGTATCGCCAGTGAAAGTCCCCACAGAGTCGAGAGTTCAATATGTAACAGCTGGCCCAACATCAACCAAGTCTTAACGCCTCCGCCCAGGCAGTGTTTCTTCCTGTCTGACGGCCAGTGTTCTTTCTCAAACAGAGAATGGGTGCGTGGTGAATAGTCATACATAGTTATTGCCATCGCAACCAGACTCTTGTTCTGGCAAGATCAAACACACTAGCATGGATGAGCAATAGCAGCGATAGTAGCATGGACAAGCAGCATGAGTATTAGCAGGGATAGTGCGAGCAGAAGTTCGTCTTTTGTATTGAGGAGCCGCAGAGTTTATTCACGGTCAGTCTGTAACCTGTACTGCACATTTACTGCCACAAGACAACTTCTCTGTAAAGGATTCCCCTCTGCTCCAGCCCCTCACACACTTTCATAGCTTTCTGACTTAAGACTCCCAGATTCTACTACAGTCATACATCATCATTCCGTAATAGCAACAGCTTAAAATGAATGACTTTGAGCACAAAATGAAGTTGTTTGGCAAAAAATATTTGGCAAACAGTGTGGCTCACCAACATTGTGCAATCTTTAGAATGGTGTAAACCACTTTGCAACACATTAGCCCCAGACAGCTCGTATAGGGGAACTAGTTTGGCAGGCATTAAACAGACAGACAGAAAAAAAGTGCTGTTATAAAAAGAGCAACTCCAGAAAGTGTTGGACCAAGGACATTTCCACCTAAGTTAAACTGAGGTAGTAGGGGTTGCTATAGCTACTGAAACCAACTGCTGTTGTCAGAATAGACTGAATCAAAGGGATGTCGTGGACAAGACCTCTCTGATGTTTCTGCTCTGCTTATTTTATGTACTATACAGAGCCAAAGTCACGCTTCTTCCAATGGACCACCATATTTCAGAAAAACTTGTACGGTGGTGAATGGAGACGAATTATTTCTTTGATCCTGCTTGAATTGTGTCATGAATCAAATACATGATGTTTATGAATTATGATCATTTTCAGCTTAAGAAAGTCACAGTTTTTCATAAAACTAATGAAACAAAGACTGTGAAATACTTAATTACAAAGACAACACACCCAACAGTGGCGATAGTGGCGTTGTTTTGTTGAACGGTCACCTAAACCCATAACTTACACCTTGTGGAGCTGGTTCTGTGTATTAGCGGTTCACAGAACTGACGGACTGCCCTTTCACAGAACTGCAGTTTTAATACGTGATTATTTTTTTCTGTGCCGCCATGTTGTTGGTGATATTTGTTGAGCAAGATGATGTAGTTCTCTGAGCGGTTTAACACCAAACTAGATGTTATTTTACTTTATTTCCCATGAGGTCCACCAGAAGGCGCATTACTTCAGCTCTCAATATTGTTTTGTTTAGCATCTTTAGCATCAGCGACATCTTAGACGAACTGCTTGTTTGGGGCAAACTCAAGCTGCCATTTTCTTTAGCCTGTGGCCCACCGGGTACATTTGTCAACAAACTAACATTAATGAAAGTGTTATTATATTACAAGATATGACAGCAGTAAGCATTCATTTTAGATGAATAAGAGGTATACACTAACATTCACACAGTCAAGTTCACGCATGATGCAGGGGTTTTCTAACCAGCAGTTAATGTAAACAGACGCTTTTGTTCTCTTGAACTGTGCCAGTAGAGGTTGCTATAGCAACTCGATTCAACATTATTAATAAGGTATAATTAACTGGATGCTGTTGTCATAATTGTCAGACAACTATATAAACACACAAGCAAGCTTAGTTTTCTGTACGTAAATTACTTGCTGAATTGTTTTTTTTATCAATATGACTGCTTGCTCTATGATCTATCGTTTGAGAGTTCATAAAAAGCAGATTTAACTTATATCCAGATACACAGCTCATAGAAAGCCACTCTAGTAGTAAATCTTGGTCGTGATACTACATCGTGTACATCATATTGAAGGAGGACACCATTTACTGAACAATTTCCTTTAGAAAAGGAAGAAAACTCCCAAGTATCAGCTGTGCTCCTCTTATCCAGTCGTGTCCTTCCCCTCAGTTCATTTTTTCTGCCTTGCAGTACTTTTTAATTGGCTGCAGCTCTAAACCTCAACAGGTCGGGGAGACTGCTCATTTGCATACTCAGTGGCTGTTGGCCATGGCCATTTAAACCCGACACCTGACCTGCTTCTCCCCTCTAAAAGCCACCTAGCTATTTCAGGAAAGAAGCAGGTGGAACCTAAGAAAACACCCTGTACAAATCTCATGGCTGAAATTGTAGAAATGAATGTTTTTTTTTTTTTTTCCAGTTCCTTAAGAATTTTGGAAACATTGCTCTTTTCTTTTTTTCAAGGTATAAAAACAATTTGTGCCCTGGCAGCCTCACACTAACATAAAATAATCTGTATACTGGCTCCAGGAGAGGCATGCAATTAGCTTTAGTGTCGCTGTGAAACCTGCCGTCTGCATTTAGACTCTGGGTTAAACACACAGAATTGGATGAAAATAGAAACACGAACTGTGGTCCAATTACTTCATTATCCAGGACTTAGAGACGCAGCAGCAGCCTCCTCCCTCTTTTCTCTCTGATGGATTAAACTCAAGATGTTTGTGCGTGTTATATTAGCTCTTGTCTACTTTCTCAACAATTAGGTGTTTGGGGGGAATTTCCTATGTTGGATGCTGATATCCCGGAATACATAGCCCAGACTATCTCAAGACACACTTCAGCCTTCTCTCACTCTCACCAAAGCAGACTAGTTGAGTGGCGCTGTGTTACATAACCAGGTCCAGGATTGCATCAGGGCCATATGGCACTCCTCCATGACCACACAGACTTGACTGCCCCAGATCAGCTCTGCTTGAGGGATTTTCACAGTAGGCAGCAACTCAACTCAATCTGATGCACATTAGCCTGCTAATGTGTTTTACATGATAATTGTGTTGCAGTGGGTAGCCGAGCCGCCTGCTGCTTGCTGCTGGGTGAATTATTATTTATTTTTTTTGCGAATAACTTTGGAAAGATATAATGTGTATCTGCATTAAAAGCTCTAAAACAATTAGAACTTTGTTTCAGACACATTTTTTCATTATTCAAAATGTTTCCACCAGTTCAAACTTAGACAAATGCATATGTTTGGCCAAGGTAATGGTGCGTTTGATTTTGTCGTCTGAAGTACATTGGCCTTTGGCTAGCAGACAGAGATGTGTGTGGCACATTTAGCTCAATGACTAAACTCAGCACTCATCAGAGACTCGGGTTCTCTCTCTCCTTCTCCCCTCTCCTTCTCTTAATGTCACATTCATGAAATAAAGCCCATTTTGCCTCCGGGTCCAGCCAGCAGTCAACATTACAGAACATAAACAACCGAGAATGAGTTCTTCCGACTTCTCTTTGTTCATGTCTGTCACCTCGAAACGTAGGAGCAGCATGGATGAAGCAACATATTGAGAGCTGTTTTCTGTAATTGAAGGACGAGGAAGAGCAAAGGGAACGATACAGTGACCATACAGTACACGACTTCAGTAAAAGTTTCACACCATCAACTCAGTGTTTCCGCCATGTTTCAGCGTCACATGATGTCAACTCATGCACCGAAATGTTCTCTGACTTTCTCTGTTGGAAACAATTTTTGAATAACTTTGATTCAGGTTGAATTTCTCACTTAATATGTTTCAAGGTAACTGCTTTCAATTTTGCCTCATTGTTATAAAGATAGTGAATTTTTTATTCAGCTCCTGGACCACTGATAAGAAAGAGGTTGAAAGTTTGAATTGCATGCTAGTCAAACTCATACCCTAGATGTCTATCGAGAGAAAAACAGATTGAATGTTTATTTCTAGAGGAAATAACTAATAATGATGATAATAATAATACATTTTATTTAAAGGCGCCTCTCTGGGCACTCGAGGAACACCGTACAATACATTAAAAAAAACAAAAAAAAAACAGATGAGTTTGCAGTCCATTAAAACAAATCCTCCTCCAACCCCAAACCTCACCCTGCACCTGCTTCCTACTCTTTCATGTTTTCCATCACTTCCACGGTGCAGCAGCAGTGGATTGCTTGTATATGTGTGTGTGCACTGCAGCTGCTCTCAGAGTTTTAGTAAAAAAAAATCTCCACATGGAATAGCTAAATTTGGCAATGAAAGGCAATGGTGCTGAAATGAAGAATTCACATATGGTATTCCTTTGATCTGGAGCAGTTCAGCCCCTAATGTGGTGAGCCTGAAAAAGTTCCCCTACACAGCCAGACACGTGGAAGCTGCTGCTGTAGCGCCTGTTGAGTCTGATTACTTGGATATGCATGACAAGCAGCCTGGTGCAGCGAGAGGCAGAGAAGCGCATCAACCTTTTGGGTGCTAGACAGTCATGTATTGATCTCTTTTTAATGAGCTGAAATTTTTCAAGGATAAAGGAATCTTTTCACCGTCCTGACTGAATGTTTGTCAGAAAACAATCAACACTGATGCCTGCTGGATGCCTGTAATACCACACATTCCAGAAACACTGAACAAATCTTAAAGGTTTTTTTGGTCAGGCGGCTGAAACACTGCTGAAGGTCACCAGAGCTTTTGCTTGTGACCTTTTCCTCTTCGTATTGCTCTTTCTTTTGCCAGTGTCATGAGGATTTGATGGAAAAAAATATTTGAAAACATTTTCAAATCAGTTTCTTCTGTCTTTACAGGTACACTAAAGGGGAGCTGGACATCGCCTACATCACGACACGGATCATAGGTAAACACATTTTGTTGTCGCTAATGGACCTTGTGCGCATCCTGTGTGAGCTGTGTGTATAGATGTACGCTGAAATAGTCACCAAAACATAATAAACAAATTGATCTGTCAAACTCTATTTATATTATTCTGACCTTTGACCTTATGACAAATCAATTCCTTCATAGGTTAGCTCATCATTGTCTTTTCATCATACTCTGTCACAGGTACACATTTGGTTACATTTCACTGCATCAGTTTGGAGAAATCGCACCTCAAAATCACCTCCAAAATGAATAAACTCTATTAACAGTTTTCTGACCTTTGACCTAAGATATTATTTTTTCAGTTTGCATAATGTTTCAGTCATTGTTAAAGCAAAATGATCAAACATTTGCTGTTTCCAGCTTCTTAAATGTAAGAATCTGCTGCTTTTATTTGTCATTTATGACTTTTAATGAAGAGTCTTTGGGTTTTGAACTCATAGTTGGACAAAAGAAGCAATTATGATAAACTGAAACATTTTTCCAATCTGTCCAATCTGTTCTGAAAACATACAGAAGATTTGTCGTCAATGAAAATAATTGTCAGTTGCAGCCCTAAAACGTATCAATGACTAAATAAAGAAGAAAAAGAAAAGTAAAGGAAGTTTAAAAGTTAAATACTCAGCTTTTTTGGATTGTGTGGTTTTAGTTTGATCAAATTTGATTAACAAGTGACCAAACAATCCAACAACCATTGTAAAAAATTAAAATGTAGCTGAGTTCTGATTGGTGCGTGGGAAAGCTGACATGAATGTGTTCATAGCGAATCCTTATTCTCAGAGTAAGAATCAGGATTAGGAAAATAGCTTTCAGGCACGTAAAATGTGGACTGCACAACATGGCAAAACAAAAAATAATCAGTTGTGCAGCACTAATTACAATGTAGAAAACTCAACAAATATGAAGTTTAACATGTGTAATATCCTCACAATGTAAGCGAATGAATCTGAAGACTGTATTAAAAGACACCTGCACCCTCAGCTTTCCCCTCTGTCCTCGCCTCTCATTCTCAAATTGCTCAGAAGCCTCACACGAGCATGAAGCAGCAGTCTGCCCTTTAGAGAACACCGTCAGCTGGACATCTGTCACCTGAGGGCTTTCAATCCCATAATGCTGTGTGTGAAGCTGCTGGTAGTCACGCTTGGATGAGAGCCTACTCTACTCTCCATATTTCAAATTTCAATTCACATATTGCAGACGATTACTCGGACGCGTTGAAAGTTGAAGGACGTTCTCGGAGTGTGGGCAAAAATCCTCCAACTTGACTTCAGAATGTCTCATCCTGCAGCTAAATATTGAATTATTTTTCCAGTGATGACCTACCCGGCGGAGTCAGTGCAGATTGGCTACCAGAACCACGTAGAGGACATTCGCTCCTTCCTCGACAGTCGCCATGCCGACCATTACACTGTCTTCAACCTATCACAGCGCAACTACCGCGGCGCCAAGTTCTCCAACAGGGTGAGTGTGATACCGCCTCATGCCGCGACAGGTGAGGCAGAATTATAAGTTTGTACACGGCTATTTGCGATTGCTGCACCATCCTCACCCCCTGTATTAGAGTGATATTTGAGGATTTACTTACACTTCACAGCGTTTTAAGTAGAGACTTTTGCCACATGTGCTCATAAACTATGGCAGCACCCAGAGTGAAGCCTCTAATTAGATTTCCCACGATTGGGTGAATCGTTGTTTGCCACCCCTCTGTCATTAAAGCTACTGTAAGTACATTTTGTCAACTGGTTGAGCAAGCAAGCAAATCCACAGAGAATGATCATCTGACTCTAGTGCTACAGAATATTTTAGTTTTATGGGCTGAAGCTAAGTTTTGGTTCCTTCACACCTGAAGCAGCAACTGTTTCCAGCTGCTCTGATAAAGCTGTGATAAACCTGCTGAAAGCTACTATCCAACACCAAACAGCAGATAGACAACGTTGGCATCTAGCTGGTGAATGCAGTGTACTATTTAGCAGCTAATCAGTTCCTGTTCCTAAAAAAATGATCCTAAAAGGTCATTACCAGTCCAGCCCAGGGTAAATTAAAAGCGGTTGGTGAACCGTTTGCAGTACAGGCATGGCTTTGGGCTCCTTTGAAAGGTTATGAGCTCGGTAAGTGCTTCTGAGTTTGAACAGGAGCGAATTAGTTCTTTATTTTTCTTGCATACATTTTTTAATGCAAAAATAAGCCTGCAGATGACCTGCAACTGCCACTTTTAGCTGGAAAGGTCCACATCATATAGTCTTACATGGTCCAAGTTATAACTAGATAATAAAATCACTGAAAATGAGCATCTGACCTGTGTTTTTCTGAGAAAAAAATTATTTGCCAGGCACCTGGCAAAATAATGTCATTTTGTGACCTTAGAATTCATTATAGTGCTTTATTTCCTTATTTACACTAATTTACACTAATAACTAAGAACAAAATGGACAAAATTACTCACATTTGCATATTTTTCAGGTATAGGGCCTTTAAAAATTGATATAAACAATATTTAGCTGAATTGGTATTATTTGGCGAACCAGTGTTAGCCTCCAATATAACATCAAAACGTTTAGAATAATGAAGATATAAAATTCTGTCAGTGTTTTGCTTACAGCTCCAAATTAATGCTAATGTTAATGTGAACTACCATGTCATGTTGTGTTTACAACTTGTTACTGCAACTTACAACTCATTACCGCTTCTGTTAGCTAATGTAGAGTCAAATAATCCCATACAGCCTTTTATGTGTATACACTTTTTGTTAGAGTGCCCTGTGACATCCCCAATTAATACAATCTTCTTCCAGCTCCTTGTGGATGAACTGTGAGCTCAAATGAGATCTTGTAGTTTAAGGATGCCCTTGAGTGACAATCAGGGTTTATATTTATGCAGAAATAACAAGTATCTCTGCTATTTTTAAGATGTAACAGAGCAGTGAGTCAACATGCAGGGTATCGTCTACATTCTTCACAACAGCAATAACGCTTCAGACCGGAGATGTCTCTGAATAAGAAATATAATTGATGGGTCACTGATTAAAGCTGAATCATCACTCAAAAAACAGAATTAATTTGCACGACAATACAAGTGAGGGCAGATAAAAGACTGCCACCCTCCAGCAGAAACACCCAAGAAAAGCAGAGGAGTCAAGCTGAGTTAACTTAGCCAAGATGGCCCCCTGTCTGCCTGTGGAAGTCGCTGTACCTCCAGCAGATGACTCATCGTGGTAACTGGTGTGTTGTGTTGCTCTGCTGCTGCAGTGCTGTTGCTAACCTCCACCTCTCCTTTCTCCTCCCCTCCTGATTTTCTTTTTTTCTTCCTCTGTTTCCGAACCTTTCGTCTTACCTCCCTTGTCTCTCTGCTCGTCTTTGCTCTTTTTTTTCGTCTGCAATCTGCCTTTTTTTTTCTATATCTGGTTCTGTGTCTCTCGCTGCTCTCCTCATTCTTCTCTCCTCTCCTCTGCCCTCTTCTGCCAACTCCTTCGCAGGTTTCAGAGTGTAATTGGCCTTCTCGCCAGGCTCCCAGCCTTCACAACCTGTTTGCTGTGTGTAAGAACATGCACAACTGGCTCAAACAGAATCCCAAGAATGTGTGTGTCATCACCTGCTCGGTAAGAAGATGCTCACATCAACAAGCTTCGTCATATTCATCCCTGTCCAACATTCGTTTTTGATAATTGTCCACAGACGCACTGCCAAGTTACGCAGATCCATTTTGATTTACTGGCAGCCTGGCTTTTACTCTGCTAACATCGTGCTTTGCCATGATTTCGAATAGGGAAGAACAGGTCCATAAAAAAGACACTCTTTTTTATTGAGCAGGGACAAGTTTTCTGAGGTGCCTTTTAAAGCAACGAAGCGTGACTACCTCGAGAACGATTGTCAATTGTCAAGAAAAACCCATGCAAATCCAAGCTGCCAGCTGAAAGCTTCAGTAGTTGACAGCCTGGGGATGAGACTCAACAATCAACTCTGATGCACAATACTCCTAATATGCTGCCAAAAGAATCATTTTAACACACTTAAAGTCTCTGCATTACAAGGGACACCGAGGCACAAGAATGAATTTTAATGCACATTAAATTGTCCTAACGGCTGATTTGTCAGCTTGGCTGCTGGATTAAATAAAGAGTTTTTAAAAGAATGAAACTTCGTGATTTTACATTGACGGTTTCGAACAAATGTTCAAGTAACAAAACTGTCAACTTCTTGTTTTTTCGTCAATTAAAGTAAAGCTGCCCATCAGATGAGAGTTTAATCTCACACAGACGAGCATTCTTAACAAGAAAACAGTCCCGCCTTTAGCCTCTGTTCTCTGCTCGCCCTCTCCTCTGGCTGTTGCCAGCCTTTAATGTGGCAGTGTTGGTGTGCCTTGTTTTTTTTTTAAACTGCTCTGATTGATTCGGTTTAGTTCTTGTCAGTCTTGACACGAGCTCTACCTCTGTTGTTGCTCAGCAGTTGATCTTTGCATCGAACAGAGAGTTGAATCCCTGAGAAAGTAGAAGAGAACGGTGCTTTAGTCCAGCGTGTCGGGCTTGGGTGTTCAAATAGTGGATGTGTGTCATGTTTGGTATGTCGGTCAGTTGGAAAGCATAGATGGCACGCTGTGATGGGTTCTTGAATGTCTAGCTGTCTGTTTGTTAAAGAGACAGTTAAAGAAATAGATGAAGCAGTTTTCTTGCACAAAACACGTGTTTTGATTGGCAGAGATCAGTTTGGGAAAAAAAACAAACATGTTTCCTCAGCAACCAGCTGCACTTTGAGCTAGAATATAACAACACAATAAGGCTTCAATCGTGTCAGCAGCATTTAAAGTGCAGCTAAAACGCTAAATGCTCTTCAACACTTGTTTTTTGCAGTACAATTACTACTGAAGTATTCGCTGAAACAGGCCTCGCTGTCTGCTCTGATTCAGTGACAGCGGTACTGTACACTGGCATGTGGTGGAGCGTGTTATTGCCAAGTCAGTGCGGTTTTCGGCTGTGGCTTGGCAAATTGCTCCATCTTGCATAACCTCCTCCACCAAACGACTCCTTTCTAAAAACTGTTTTCTCTGCCTCAGATCACAAGAATGTTTTTGTCTGCCTGCCTGCAACCTGAAATGAACTCAGAGTAAAATTATAACAGTGAATGCATTCAGTGAGCAGAGATCTCGACTAACATTACATTCTGTGATGACCTATTTCTCCCCGCAACTTTATCATCAGATATCATTGGACTTATATATATTATGTTAGCTTCTTTGAACTATAACTTTTAGTAAGTTAAGTAGATTTTTGCTACTTTAACAGTCGGATCTGGAGCAACAGTGCAAATCTGCAGCAAGCTTTCAGAAGCATTGAGTCGCTGTGTTCAGTGGCTTCATGTATTCTCACACTTTAAAAGCAGTGCAGGGGTTAACACGCATTGCCAAGTAGTGAAACTTTAAAATGCAAAGTGTCTCAGTGTCTCCGTTCCTGTGTGTGTTTCAGGATGGTCGTGCTCCCTCAGGTGTTTTGGTTTGTGCCATGTTCTGCTTCTGCCACCTCTTCAACAACCCGATTCCTGCCATGCAGCTGCTCAGCGCCAAGAGACCAGGTTCTGGCCTCTGGCCCTCACACCGCAGGTTTGCATCCCCGAACAAGTGTGCATGTGGGTTTGACAGAGTAAGAGGGCAGGGGAAGTGAGAGGAAGAAAGGTCAGGAAACCGGCATCTATAGAAGATACACACAAGACTTCCATTTTTGCTGAAGACTTCGTCATAACACCTGTTACACACCTATTATTTCCCTTCCTGTATTTTATCTGTTAAATCGAATCATTTGACGTGAGAACAAATTGCAGGCCCCATGCAGGCTACAGAGGTTGAGCTTTTGCTGCATGGAAAAATATAACATTTGTCTATCATTAAAACTTTACTTTTCAACCGCAATAAGTTCTTCAGACCTCTGTAACAGAAATTGAAAAGATGGACACTTTTCAATGTCTTCAAAGAATTGACTGCTTCTGGACATGTTGGTGCTCGGTGGGTAAAGTCAGGCGGAAACAAAAAGGAAAGCGCTTTGATAGAATTGCGAGGAAAGATGAAGAAACCTATCACATAAGATTTATGGTCAGTTGCAAGTCACTGGTTTATGTGTGTGTTGGGAGTGGACATGGTCGATTACCTGGAAGCAGATTTGATTTCTTTGCTGTTGAAATGACTGATGGAGGTAGCTGCGCAGAGACATACAGCACCTCTTGTCAGGTTGTGTTGATTTTGGACCTAAAAACAAACACATTTTTATTGAGAAATTAAGAGCGAGCTGCAAGAGAGACTGGCGAGGCGCAGGGCGAGGAGAGCAGTCTGAGGTCGTGGGAAGAGTATGAACATCAGACACGGGTAAAACACAGAGTAAGTCGGAGACTCTAACATTTGGAATCAAATAACTAGAGATTAAGTCGGCTGAAGCGTTAGTGCAACACAGGCAAACTGAACAGTCCAATGCCTGAGGAACTGGGTTGATAGACTGCAGAGATGAGTGGCTGTGGGCAGGTGTGGAAGCTGAGCAGCAATCAAGGAACCTAAAAAAGAAAGAGTGGTCATTATGTCGCTGAATCCTGCTTTGGCGCCAGACTGTGGTGTCAGCTGTATTGGAGTTGAATTCAGTTTGTTTCTCCGTGCATCTCCCATTGACTTCAATACAGCCACCAGTCACCACAGTCTGGCACCAAGCAAGGCAAGATTCAGTGACATAGTGTAGTGACCCTTACTTCTTTTTTAGGTTCCTTGGAGGCAATCAGGAATAAAGCAGCGAGAGTAGTGACAAGCCCACAACACTGACAAATGCTGCATTACACAGGGAAAACCCAAAGAAGTACAAGGAAAGAACAACATATTACCACTGATAGTGTGTCGATAAATACGCTTGACTTTCTTCACTTCCCTGAATACAGACGCACAATGTCTTCCAGCTCTCTACCTGCCCCTTTCAAAGGCAATGCAGTTTGTTTTAATTCTAGCACAAGAAAATAACTTCCAGCCTCTAGCAACTAGCAACGTTCCCTGTTACAGGTTGGTCAGAACAGGTAGAAAACGTGATCACCAAATAGTGCGGCCACCACTCCCTTTAGTTTCCTCGACCTAAGCATGAATCTGAGGCTGCAGAGCTGGCAGACCTTCAAGGACAGAGATTTTATTACCCTGCCAGACAGTAGCTGTAGTATTTATCAGCAAGAGCTCCTTCATGAGCCAGAGTTTTAGTGCAAGTTAAACGAAGGTTTATGTAAACGGCAGCAGTAACATAATTCTGGACTTTGTTCCAAGTCCTTAAATTGATTTGTCCGCACTTCTGCTTGTTGACTTGAGATAGCTACTGTATTTATAACATTTGTCAGTTTGTGAGCGATACGATTGGTACATGGATAAAAAACGATGACCTTGTCTTCCTTCCACGCAGGTACATAGGTTATGTGTGTAGCATGGTGTCAGAGAAGCCCAGTCTACCACACTCCAAGCCCCTGGTGATCAAGGGCCTCACCATTACTCCGGTCCCCTGCTTCAACAAGCAGCGCAGCGGCTGTCGGCCCTTCTGTGACGTCCTCCTCGGAGAGACAAAGATCTTCACCACGGCGCAGGAGTACGAGAGGATGAGGTAAGATGAAGATTGCTCACGTTGTCGCGAACAAACGCGCATTCATATCTGTCATTGCTACAGTAACATCCACGTTTCGTCTCCCTCCCACTGCATGTCCAGAGAGCACAGGGTCCAGGAGGGTAAGGTCGTTTTCCAGCTGGGAGTGAGTGTGCAAGGAGATGTCGTCGTTTCAGTCTACCACATGAGGTCGACCATTGGAGGGCGTCTTCAAGCCAAGGTAAACCTCTTGTGCCCCACTCTGCGTCCTACTGAGTATTATTATTGCAAGTAGCAGCACCCATGGAAGGACGAAACTAGAACCCTAATTCCAAGGCGCGTTGTAAGGCAGAAATAAACAAGAATGAGATCTGCAAAATTGACATTTACTTAATTAAAAAACCTCACAAGACGATATATTTAATGTTTTTCCTCATCAACATCATCTGGTTTCTGTAAATATATGCTTATTCTGAATTTGGTGTCAGTAACCTGTTTAAACATGTCGACACAGGGGCAAAAGACAGTTTGTTTGAAAAAGAATTTCATACAACATCCCGTCCCATTTGTTTGGAAACAGTGTTCCACAAAACGTGTCTCTGTACTGATTAAATCAACATCTTGTTCAGACTTGACAAAAACATGACATGACATAAAATCTCATTGGCACCAGAAGCTGATGTATCAGCCATCTAACTGTCAGGATGTGGTTGCAGCATATTTGAATATTTGTGCATCTTAAATCCCCACACAAACCCACAAACTGTCAGGAGGAAAGAAGTAGTAAGAACTAATGTGTTCATCCTGAAATCATGGCTTTCCTCCAACAGTAACACTGGGAGAAACAGCAGACATGTTAAACATAGCTGAACACCAAAATGAAAGCTCAGTTTTGTAGCTTTGCCCATCGTTTCCTCTGGTTTCTGTACCAGTTTACATCCAACAGGACATTTGCTGATGTTAAAAAAAATGGAAATGTGTATACTAACACAACACTAACTTGATTGGATTTAATTGAATCGTAAAAGTGCATCAGCATGTAGCAACAGCTTTAAAAGAATGCCAACGCTTCAAGAAACTGACCTTTACTACAGGTAGTTTAGGTAATAACTCTGGTCAGTGGGTTAAAGTCTTACACACTGCTTTTTGAACCCGCTCAGATGAACTCTATTGTCCAGCAAATTTAGCTGAGAAGCAAATGTCATAGAAGAGGTGGCAAAACAACTTCCATTTGTTCTCCTGTCGTCAGGTGTCCAACACCCAGATCTTCCAGATCCAGTTCCACACTGGCTTCATTGCTCCTGGTACCACCATGTTAAAGTTTAACAAGTGAGGACATTTCTTCTAATTTAATCACAGTTTTGTGTGAAAATGTCAGAAAAACTAAAATCATCATTTTCAGAGAAACGTATTTTGATACCGACACTGCCTGTTCCACTTTCTCTCTCATCCATCTCTCCTCTCAGACCGGAGCTGGACGCGTGCGACTCTCCTGAGAAGTATCCTCAGCTGTTCCACGTGATTCTGGATATAGAGGTGGAGGGGACGGACAAACAAAAAGACCTGACACCGCCATGGGAGCAGTTCCCCTGTAAAGACCTAAACCCCAACGTGCTCTTCTCCTGCCACCAGGAGCATCAGGACGCACTGGCAATCGCTGGTACAATACTACACAAACTGCCTCTGCTCACATAATGTTTAATCAACAACATGCTGCACACACACTCGAGGTGTGGAGCTCTGTGTTATGGCCTCTGAGCCATTAGCGTTGACACAAGGAGCTAGTTAAGAATCCATGTCCATGGTGGCTACCAAACGCATTGAATTTATACAAAAATATAACAGAGATTATATTGTTGATATTCAATAAAAACATCTTTGTTGGTTCTGACACAAAAGTGCTGTCAAGGCCTCATAGCTGTAGGTGAGCTGTTGAAAGGTGCTTCATAGATCTTTATTGAAATGACAAGGATGGCAAAAATGCACCACCACCTACATCAGTAGCAGTAGTAGTTTAGCTAAAGAAGAACATATGAACAGAAAAGCCCTGTATCACTGCCTCAATGAGGAAATAGAACAAAAAGAGGAACAAAACCAGTGGAGCAACAGCTAGCTGAAGATCAAGCTAGCTTACCAGCTGGCTAGCTATATCACTATTAGCAAAGAAGCTAACTTAGCTTGATTCAGCAGTAGGCATCTGTATACCTCCTTTGGACTGACATTGATTTTTAAAACAACTTCAGTATGTAATTTTGATATGTAACTTGTAATTAAGTAGCATTTACTGACTGTGATGTAAAATCAAAATGGCCAAGCTAATTATTAGCTGTTTGTTAGGTGTGTTACAACATTATTTTAAGAGCTAATTATTAGCCTTTATCAAAACTAATCATACAACTAACTAACAAAACTAATCGTAACAAATCTTAAATATTCAATGTGTAATCGATACCTTTTTGTAATGACCAAGTTCAAACTAGACTACGTCATACTGTCTATAAATGATTGATCATTTCTGGGTAAAACACCAATCTCAAAAGTGAGATGTAAAGTAAAATATATGGAACATTATTATAGTATAAGGTAGCATGAAATAGACATACTCAAATAAAGTACAGGTACCTAACATGCAAAAACACACAACTGACATGTTTACATGCACACATGAACAAACTAATGAACTAACTCTCACTTTTGTTCCTACAAGATGAGATGGAGGGATTGGATCTGGAGGGTAAGACGGTAGAGGAGACCACAGACCTGTTAGAGAAACTGATCAGTACAGTGACAGTAGTTAACCAGGTTTGGCTCAATTCTATCATACTGATTGACCCTATTGACGGATACATCTTCTGTTATTGGAAGATCACTTGGCTGTGTCCATTCACAATCAGTATCAATTGAATTGAAAAGAACCCAATCTTTGTTACAAATTGATATATCACTTTGGTGGATGATTTTATTCTGTGGGGACCTAAATAAATGATATGATAAATAAATATTTCCCCGAAAACAAGTCTCTTGATATCCGATGAAAGCAGTCCAGTGGGTTTCTTTACTCTGTATCCAGAGAAAAGTTTCTAAGAAATCGTTGTGGATACAAAGAAGTGGGGGGAGCCAACTTTAAAATATTCTGCCAAAGTGAAATGTCACTCTAGATTCCTACTAGCTGAGGTTTATAGTCATATAATACATCCCATCCCTTCTTTAAAAGTGTACTGTATGTTTTACTGATTGGATTCTAGTGAATACGGATTTTTTTAAGGTTGTTTTGGAAATGATGTGCTCACACGACTGTAGGAGAATAGGAGGTTCGAGGAAGAGGTAACGTATGTAGCTGCTAGTTTGTATTACCGTCGACTCTGCCCCAGTTAATTTCCTGCTTTGTTATGTCTTCCACGCTCTGCTATCTCCACTTTGAATGCTTCTGTCTCAATTCTTCTTCTTCCTTGCCTCTTCCATTTTCTTTTTGCAGAGCCAAGTCGGCCCCCAGGTCCAGACGGTCGGGGCCACGGCGAGGAGAGCGAGCCCTCCGATGACGAGATGCTCTCTCTCTCCAGCCAGCGAAGCAACGCCAGCACGGCCCCCCCAAAACCCGACCCTCCTGCTGCAGCCCCGGCCGCCCCTGCACCCGCTGAGGAAGTGGATCTTCTTGGCCTAGATGGGGAGGACATGAACCCCCGGTGTCCTTCATCTCAGCCCCCGCAGGCTGCAGCCGCAACCACTGACCTCCTGGGGGACTTGTTCGGGGGGCCACCGCAGCCAACCAGTGGGCCCTCATCTGCCCAGTCCACACCACATAAAGTCGTCCCAAACACTGCCTCGCCTTGTCCATCTCCTGCGCCGCCAGGTGAGACTAAATAAGTTCATGAAGCATGAAAGGTCATTCGTGACATTAAAAAAAAGTAGCCTGACAAAGTGATCTTAAGACAAGGTCCCCCAACTGGATCTTTCTGGTGCTTTCAGTCAGGTCTTCATGAGAGCTTAAGTGGATCTTAAAAGTCCAATGTGTAGGATTTGGGGGGATTTAGTGACAGAAAAGGAAATTAATATTCATTATTATGTTTTCATGGGTGTAAAATCCACCATGTTCCACCATTATGGTTTTACAGTAGCCCAGAAAGGACAAACCAAACAGAGTCTAGAGAGGATGCCTCATACTTTATTCAGGGTAATGGTGCATTTGATTTGGTCACCTGCCACCATAACTTCCTGAAGAAAGTCAGAGAGTGAGGAAAGTAGTCAGCAATCGTGACTGTAAGTAACCTGAATAAAACATGACCTCATCTGTGAACTTTTCTGCCTGAGTCATGTCAGATAGATTGTCATCTGCAATGGCGGTTGTTTAAAAATGAGGACAGCAACTCCCATGATCCCACGCTACTAACATGTATTCTTTTTGCTTGTTTATGGTAAATTAGTTTTCACATAAGCATGTGGAAAACTAGATTATTTGAAAATACACCTTAAGAAACACGACACATTCTGATGCAAATGCAGAGAAAAGAAAATCAAACCAGTTAGACAATAACAAAGAGGATTATGTTTGTTTCCCTCAGCGTTTGATCCCTTCGGAGCCGGTCCCATGCCCAAGCCTCAGGACATGATGGGTTCATTCCTTGGACCAGGTAACGTGGGGCAGCCAGACCCCTTCCTGCATGCTGCTCGCTCTCCATCACCCACCCTACAGCCTACAAGCTTGGGTAAGGCATGCTTCTGCTGCTCTGCTGCACTCTCGCGGCATTATGGATGCAATAAAACCTTAAAGAGTCCACGTCAGGGTGAGGCAAGTTATACTGCACGGTATCTGCTGCAATGCCTCATGCATCGTGATCGTCTCTGCTCATAAAAAACACATTTTATTATTTGTTGTTGTCCGAAGAATCATTTTAACTGCACTGTTTTCTGATACGCTTACTCACACGCCAGCTTTTCTAGAGATAGTCTTTTTTATACTGCTGCTGTATGTTTGGCAATGAATTTGTTTGCATGATGTGAGTCAGCCTGTCTGATTAGCACTGTTAGTATAGCTTGCATATTTCACCTCCATCATCAGTAATTCCCCATCAGCCTGATCTCCTCACACAGCCAATATTGTAGATTCATACACGGCAGGACAATTCTGCTACATTAGATGTCGACTTCACTTTGTTACAGAGCAGTGTGTGCACGATGAGGCAAAAATGTTCAGTGGGCTTTTCAATCAGTGTAGGATTGTACAATTGACAGAAACATTTAAAGGTTCAATGTGTAAAAATTGGCCACACACCCAAAACAAATAACGGGCAGCAGATCACTCGAGTAACTGCTGCTAACAGTAGCTGGTGGCTCTGACCACTGGGGAAAGGTGGATGCTTAAACTGCTAGCTCAGGAGCTTTGGACCAGGATATGTTGGGGCTAGCTGGTTAGCATGCTAACATCAGTGGATCTCTGCTACACAAAACATAAATGTCACAACGTCAAAGTTTCTTCACAATTCGGTGATCATTGAAGTTCATTTAGGATTGTTTTCAACTAAAATCTTACATAATGCATCTTTAATGTTCATCGCTGGCCTGAACTTACATTAAGCTCACAGTAAGGCTTCTGAAATAGGCCTGAATCTGGCCTAAAACTCGTATGTGTATATATTTCTGCCGCTTTTTAAGCAAGGAAATATCCTTCTTCCTTTTTTATTGGTGGCAACACATTTTTCCACAGACCATTGGCAAGAAAAAACCCAATTGTTACCAACAAGGCCGACCCCAGTCAGCCTTGCATTTGTTTGTAGTGAGTATATATACATACTTGTAAGAAAATCTAGTATCAGCAGACGAAAACAACGACATAAAAGCAAAAACAAAAACAACAAAAGCTAGATAAACAAAGAATTTACTAATTAAACAGTTATGTTCTAAATGACAAATTAAAGGTTGCTATTTATGGCAAGCAAGGAACTACCCACAGTAAACGTATTTTCAAGAACTACCAGTTGGATCTGTTAAGACATCCACCAGCCTCTCTGACGCCTCACATGAGACCCAGTCCTGCTACTATTTTCTCCGGCTGTGTGGGTTCACGCTGCTCAGCTCCCATTCACTGTGCGCTCGGACTGTGACAAACCTTTATGTGCTTCAATAGGCCGGGGTTCCCCCGTCCCACCCAGCACCCCGACCGTCAACATTCAGCAGCAAAACCCCATGGGAGGATGGGACTGGAACAGACCTGCTACCACAAGCACAGGTGAAACCTGCAACCCAACCATGCATACACACACACACACACACACACACACACACACACACACACACACACACACAAACACACACACACATTTGGAATTGGATGCTAAAAATCAAAAGAACTAAAACTCAAGTGTTTACTCCTGTCACTGCTGATTTATCCAGGAGCAGGCTTTGGTATGGGGAGTCGGTCAGCCACTACCAGCCCCACAAGCTCAGTCCACAGCACCCCCACCCACCAAACCAAGCCAAACACCTTGGACCCGTTCGCTGACATAGGCAACCTTGGAGGAACCCTCGGAGGTCAGTCACTGGAGATTTAATGAAGTACATGAACTGAGTCTTTATTCTTTCCATGACATGTTTTTATGTCATAATCACCTTTCCTTTTTTCAGGTTCTGGCTTCTCCAGCAAACCCACCACTCCCACTGGATCTACACCTTTCATCCCTCCCATGGGCTCCCCATCAAGACCTCCTCCGTCTCCTCAGCACGGCTTCCCCTCTTGGCAGGCAGGTGCTGGAGGCGGTGGAGGATGGCAACCCCAAGGACAGGGACCCGCCCCGCAGCCAAAGCCCAGCCCCAGCCACACCCCCATGCCTCACACATCGCCCGGGCACAGACCCAACTACAACGTCAGCTTCTCCGCAATGGGAGGGGGCTCGCCCAGCGCAGGAGTCAAAGCACAGGCTGGCATGGGTGAGCAGGAGATTAGATTTCAACTCAGTCATTCAGTCAGTTGTTCAGAGGGTCTTTCATCTAATAGTTCATGATGAAAAGTTAATGAGTAGTTTGAATAAATGTTTTCTCTATTTCTGTGTGTATTGCTCTCTGTCAGGTACTAAACCCAAGGCCTCGGATGCCAACTTTGACGACCTGCTGTCCGGTCAGGGCTTTGCAGGCACCAAAGAGAAGAAAGGGCCCAGGACTATAGCAGAGATGAGGAAGGAGGAGATGGCCAAAGAGATGGACCCTGAGAAAATAAAGGCAGGGGCTTGTGTTTCTGATGAGTACCATCTGTGTTTGCTCTTGAAGTTTCTGTAAAAACAACACAAAGTCCCGTGACTCAGAGCAGAATTAGTTTGTCATCAGTTCAGTGGGTTTTTTGTCATCTGTTAAACCTGTCTTGCACAATAGAAGTGATTCAGTGATCCCCAAAAGTAGGATGGTGTACTCAAAAGCCTTTGACTGTAAAAGCCCTTCTGTTTATTCCAGAATTAACGAAGCGGCCAATGTAGGTCTCCCATGACCAAACTCGGTTGCTCTAATTGCTCCTTTAAAGGCATTTCACCAGACCCGCCAAAATCACTGCAGCATTTCTGCTAATTATTGTTCCAAATCTGGTCATCAACGTTTAATGGCTTCTTTTCTCTCCCTCTCCTGTTTGTGACCCAGATTCTGGACTGGATCGAGGGGAAGGAGCGTAACATCCGTGCTCTGCTGTCCACCATGCATACTGTTCTGTGGGAGGGGGAGACGCGCTGGAAGCCCGTGGGCATGGCGGACCTGGTCACTCCAGAACAGGTCAAGAAGGTTTACCGCAAAGCTGTCCTGGTCGTCCACCCAGATAAGGTGAGACAGACAAAGACTAGTTGATTGAAAGTGAGGATCTTTAACTGTATGCATGAAGGGAGAGAAAAACAGGCGTCTCTGTTCAGCAGAAGTTGTCTTATATTAACCCTCATGTTTTGTAGATGTTGGTTTTGATTCTTCGTTGTGCAACAGACACTCCTGCTGTATGTGTGAAAAAAAGTTAATACTTCAGTTGGATTTTTCCTATCAAAGATTTACTTTTCTTTTCTTCTTCTCTTAATAATAAAGCAGTGTTGTTATACCAGATAAGGAAATAGAAAAGTTTTAACTGTTTTTCTGTTATATGGGGCAGTGGTTATCAAACTTTTTCAGGTCAAGGAGGCCTAAACTGACACAAGTTAACCCACAGACCCGTATTTAATAGGGTTTTTACTTTCAGAGGATTTATTACAGAAAGAGTATCAAACCCAGGACTAAAATAGTCCCAAATACATTCAGTCACAGTTTTACCTATCAATGCTTTCATGGAACAAATGAATGCATGAACAAGACACAAAAATAATTTCACATATATTTCTACAGTCAATAACTGTAAAGGAATAGGCTGAAGCCTAAGGCTTATTTTTGCCTTTCGTCCTGTACCATCCATAAACTAGCGGATATTATCAGCAGTACCAAAGATAGTGAAAAACAATTTCATTTTTTATTTTACCTTAAGTTGGAGTCCATACGTTGTCATATACTATGAAGGATTTTTAATTTGCCAGTGTTTCTTAAGTTGCACTGCACTGAGCTTCAGGGCCAACGCACATTACTTGTTGTTGTTACATGTTTTGGGGCAATTAGACGCCTGAGAGTTTAGACTTCAAGCTGTTGCAAAACTGAGAGGTTGTGTGGCCCAAAAAGTTCTTTCAACACCAATCATAGATACAGACCAGATGAACACCCAGTGTATTTATGTTTTATTGTGTTTACAGCTTTGGTCTCTGCGAACCCAAACAGAAAAAAGTGACAGACATCTTACTTTTTGAAAATCATGTTTATGAGGATTTCGCATAAAATTAGGAAGGTAGAAGTCTCAGGCTGATTTAACTGTGATGTCAAAGAGACATTAAACATCCAACGATCATCAATGTTGTCAGATTTAACAGTTGAATATGAACTTTTTCACACATGATATAAACAAAGACAGTAAAACAATGATAACAACAAAAATAACTATGACTTCAGTGAGGGGATAACTCAGTGATCCAAAAGTGATTCTGAACCAATCAAATAAACTGCTACTCTCCTGGTGAACGGAGTTAGCTGTTGTATGAAGATGATTTACTATATCACCAATCGTAGTGTTATAGTCAGGCACAAAGGTACAACATTCAGAACCAATAACAGCACAAGTTCCTCCCTGGGCTGCTAAAAGAAAATCCAAAGCTGCTCTGTTCTGCAAAGCTAGAAGTCTAACAGAGGCGAGCTCACTCGATATCAGCATGAGAGCCTTACCGGTTTCATTAGCTATGACTTCGATTGCATGAGACAGATCTGCGATTTGATCCAAAGCAGACATAACTCCGTAAAATGGAAGAAGGGGCCCGAGAGAATTCTTGAAAGGCGATTGATGATGAGTCCCAAAGATGTCTGAAACGCCACGTCGTGCTCTTTTAGGAGGACGTTTCTGGGGCAGGGCGTGAGCCACTCTCATAGCCGGGACGATGTATGCCAAGCCACAGCGTCCTTTGTAATCCACGGGAAGATACGGGTATGCGAGGTTTCCACATACCCAGTACATTCCCACAGGAGATGAGATGGAGCACGTAGCAGTGCGGTGAGCTAGAGCGCTGAGGCGAGCCTGGCCTGCTGCAGCCAGGCAGTGCTCCGGTGCAGAATCCAGAGACTTAAAGTCCATAGCGGTGTGTTTGGGGTCCCATTTATATGTACGAAGACAGTCGGATTGTCCGACAGGTGTCTTGCCGTCATTCTCGAGACACCACGGGAATGGCTGAGGGATCATATTTACGGGAACCGGTTTCGGGGATTTGAGACATTTGTTGCAGTTGGCGTGCCGTCCAGAACAGTGAAGTGGTCTCATTTTGGAGACGCGGGTGCAGTCAGGATGAGAATAAGACTGAGACGAGTGAATATGCATGAGGTGGCAGGTGTCACAGTCAGAGGCAGGTAGGGCCATCAGAGGTAAGCCTTCCCCAGCTGTGTGGGGCATTAAGCCGCAGACATAACAGCTGGCATTTGGGTTTATGTGGTTGGCTACTTGCCATGCCATAGTCAAGAAGATATTGATATCGTCTGCACGTACATCTGGTGCCTTCAAAGCCTGTGGAGCTCCCAGGATGGACTCCACCAAGATCAGCGCTAGGAGCGGTGTGATCAGGGGCATCCTTGCAATAGGAGTCAAAGAAACCCGGCTCTGGATCTTCACAGTTAGAGGAGGAAGCTTTGTGGGTGCGTTTGTGTCATGTAGAGGCTCTAGCAGAAAACCAGCACCATCAACATCATCTTGAAGGCAGTTTGTACCTGTGGAAAGAATACAGAGACCAGAGAATCACTCACAACAGCTCAGAAAATCCAAGTTCCTTACAATAGCAAAGGACAGACATCATAACAGCAGCCCGTAAAATGACCTCACCTGTGGCTTCAGTCTTCGGAGCAGCCTTTTTTCTTTTTTTCTTTCTGGGGCTTCAGGTTATGTCTCAAAGATCTGCTGTGAGCTCATGGCGGGTAGACATCACCAGCATGAAAGCACGGAGAAGAGATAGGACTTCCCAACTCCTCTATTCATCCCCCCTTTATCAGAACAAGAACTCAAAATGCACCCAATCCAGAGGTGTCCAGTGAGTGAATCACAAGATCAATACCTGCTAATCAATCGTTACAAGAAAACAGGATATCACTTATCAAAACAGGGCAGACTTACAGGCAACTTTATGTCAGATATGATTCGGTTGCCTAATCCCCCTGAAAAATGTTTTATTTTTATTTGGTGTGAAACAGTGAATTTTGATTGGATATTTGCATATATACACAGAGTTATAATCCCAGCATTTAAACATACACGCAAGAAATGTAGAACATGAATCAGGAGCTTCACAGTAAAGTAAGCCTTAAAATAGAGACACAATATGAAAGTAATAAACAAATCAGATAAAAGAAAATAATGGTGACTTGTGGCCTCGTCGCACAGGACTGCTATCCACAGGGCACCTCGTGTGATTTCATGTTGCATGTTCACACGGAGAAGCAAAGTCTGTATTTAACTCAGACTTACAGTAAATGCATCACCATCAACTTTCAAAAGCAAATCATCTGTTCTTCAGCGGCCACATTATTGATAGATAGAGATGATTCACCCACTGTATGCATGTATTACAAGCATAAACACACATTTGCAGCTCATTTCGATCGAGTTAAAGATGCCCTGTGGCTGTACTTGAATATGACATCCTTTGGTGGCGTCTAACCTGCTCTGGCATCGCTTTTAAATATCAATGTGGCCAATAAAGATCAAACTGTCTTATTCAGTTGTCTGACGACAGACAGGTGAACCACCGGCATTTTGATTTGCACATGACTAACATTATTACACTGATCCCCGGGCATCCTTTGCACAGGATTAAGATCAGAGACAATCTCCAAAATGATTACAAATTACTAGAGACTTTTCTTTTTCATTCATAGCTTCATGGAATGAGTCAAGAACAGGAGGATGAGCATCCATTATTAGTCTGTTATTTAGACCTGTGGGTTGTTTACTCCCTCTCTGAATTGTTTGTATTAAGCCACAGTTAAATGTCCTCACCTGTGTGAGTTTACATTGATACTCTGGGTGATTGAATGTCAGCTGGTTCCTTTGTTTGTTTTTATTTTGTTTTACAGCAGACGTGGAGCAAATTCACACCAAATCACATGCAACTCTTGAATGATATGTCAAAGCAGGTGTTTAATATCCAGGTGATTTGCCAAAGGTAAAAAACACCTGCTTTGCATGACTCACTTGAAGTGTAACGTGTTTTAACTTCATTTCCCTCTATGTTTCTCCTCCCCAGGCGACAGGACAGCCTTATGAACAATATGCCAAGATGATTTTCATGGAACTAAATGACGCCTGGTCAGAATTTGAAAGCCAAGGACAAAAACCCCTCTACTGAACAAGCGGTGAGAGGACGTGAGCGAGGAGAGGACGTCCCTGCTGATTCTGTCATCTAATCCTAAAAACGTGTCACCACTTCTGGTCAGCATACTACAACCAAACCCTAAAACATCTGCCTTCATACCTGTGCTTTGACCCGTACCTCTCACACACACACACATAACATCCAGCTGATCTGCAAAGATGGCGACAGACTACAGAACTCCAGACTAACAGCGTAACTGAACTGATGACTCCCTGTAGCTCAGATGTACCAACCTACTGTATGTATGTGGTGCAACATTGTCCTTCCTTGTTGAGTGTCCTTAGTTCTGAACCAACCCTCCGATCAAAGCAGATGTCACCGGGATGTCTAGAGAAACAGAGAAAGGCTTGATTCAGAGGAGTCAGATCAGACAGAGAGAGAAGACGATGATAAGAGAAAAACACATCAGACTGCTCGAACGACGGGAGTCCGAGCACCGCAAAGTCTGTAGGGCACAAAAACCATTAAACAACAATCAAGCTGCACTCTGTTAGGGAGGTAGGTTTTGATTTGTACTTTGTGTGAAAATTGGATCCATGATCAGTTCTGACATTCATATTTTAATGCAATAACATGTGATAAATACACAACAGAGGAGCAGCATTTAATGTTTTGCACTGATTGGAGTGGAAGTCAACTAAAACCTGTTTGCAGACAAAAATAAGCACAAAAGGAAGAACAAATTAGAGATCGACCGACAAAGATTATTAGAAAAGAAGAGAAAACTCTTTGTGTCAAAATTGAATGTAGCTAGCTGTAATTTTGAGGTACTTTACTTGAATATTTCCATTTTCTGCTACTTTGTACTTCCACACCACTACTTTGTTTTGATAACTTGAGGTATAAGTTACTTCACAGATTCAGATTATTCAGTGTTGATTGCTTTTACATGTGACATGTCACCAATCAGATGGTCAGACAGAAGCCATATATTCTTAAAATCGGTTTAAAAGCCTAAACAGGCACAGGAACCAGGGGCGCCGCCAGGGATTTTGGGCCCCATGAAAAAAAATCTAGTTGGGCCCTTGTATAGGTTGCCCATGTCTCAAAGGGCCCCCTGTCAGTGCCAGGCCCTTGGAATCGTCCTAACCTTTCCCCCCCCTGGCGGCGCTCCTGACAGGAACATTTCTTCCCCAAAATGACATAGTGCACCTTCAAGCCTTTTCATAAACTGATCAAAATAAAAACTGTCCCATGTAAATGATACAAGCAGAATATTCTCCGGCTGCGCTCTTTCTGCCCATGCCCAACATTTTGACTGAAATGCGTAGCCACATACATTTTTCCACTTACAAAATATGGTGGCTTCTAAGGTGAACTGGACTACTGCAGCAAGTTTGTTTTTAATACAAAATAAAGATAATTCTTAAGAACGTAATATGCGTCTAGACAATAGATATTCATCTTCAGGACAGCGAGCTGATTAAATATTTGCCGAAAGAGGTCAAATTCCGAATGAGGAAAAGGAGGGCATGATGTAACGTGTCTTTTGAGCATGTTATACAGGTGTGCCTATTAAATCAGCTGCTGCATGTAAACACCAGACCCTGTTGATCCAATCCCACATAAACAGTTGTTTAAAAAAAAGAAAAAATTCAAATGAAACTTAAATAATTTTAAAAAAGAAACACAGGTCAGAACGCTGCTGCAATTTAAATTCCTCACATAATATTCACAGATTGACAAAAAGATCTTTGACTGTTGTGTGTGATGTAATCAAGCCGTGTGTGTTTCTGGGGAACTGGGGATTGTGTGCTGTATTTCAGGATTAGCACGTTTACAGTTTCGAACATGAAGCACCTCGAGGCCTCATGCATACTCACTCATATGTTGTTTTTTTTTGTAAGGGAGCTCTGAAAGCACAAACTTTACCTGGTGCAGCTTTGAAGGAATGCCATTGTTATTTATTTATTATTAGTTCGTTTTGTTCGTCTTCATTTTGTTCCTTTGTGTGTCAGACCTGCTGCATTTTGGTTTAAATCAACTGCACGTATCATCAGCTGATGTATGTAAAGGACATTTTCAGTGTCTCAGGCCATCAACATTTACAATTGTTTCCATCTGACTGAAATTGCACTAATGTGCTCAACCCTCAAAGACTGAGACAGCCGTCGACGACTAAAAGTGGCTAATGCTCTGAAGTGTTTAATAACTTCCGAACCACTAGTCCTATCCGGATGCTTTAAAAACTCCTGGAAAGGAGTGTTTCTCAGATTTTTGCGTGCTGACACGCATCTTGTTTTGGCTTTTGGCATTTGTTTTGGCACCACAGTGAATCTGAACACACATGAGCATTGATTTGTCAAGAACACCCACCTGCAGCCGAGCTACTTATAGTGCTCTTCTGCTTCGATGTCCTCTGTTATAATTTAAAAACCTTTATATTTACTCTCTTTGAACGTTTTGGGACATATCTACATGATCAGTACATTGAAAATAGAGAATTACACAAGTTTCAAGATACTTTATTTTCACTGTACTACTGTGCAAAACATCAACACAACCAAAATACCACCTGTTTTCACTGAAAAACAACGAGGATCATATCATGATGAATGGCTGTCACTTGGTTAGGAAAGGTCAGATGTAGACAAAAAATCACAGAGAAGTCTGAAAAACTGAACTTCCGGACGTTCTATCTGAGTAAAGAAAACAAAAAAATTGTGTTTTTTTTTTAATTCCGGTAAAGTCGTCTCTTCTCAGACAAAGCAAATCTAAAATTGGGATGTTAAATGAGCCAGACTGAAACTTAAGGTTCTCCTGAATCAAATGGTGAATGGCTCTTGATGCTGACTGTTAAAAGAAAAACAGTCAGCCACACCAGAAATAGTTCAGGTCTTTGAGGGTTTAACACTGCAGTCCTGCTCCTTTGATTGTTTTTTTTTTTTTTTTTTTTTTGATTTGCAGAATTGCATCTCATAAGATGATATGTAAACTGTAAGACTGATGACTGAATTAATGTGCTTTACTGTATCTAACTGCTTCATATCCTGCCTACTGTATATCTGCTGTCACTGCAACTCTGATTTGCACCAATTGAATTTTTGTTTTTTGTTTTTATCGCTTCATGTAATTTATTTACGTTTGTTTGACATCTCAGTCACACCACTGACACTATTATTTATAACTACCGTGCAGCTTTCTCTCTGGATGAATAATACTGACATATCAACAGTGAGGTACAACTCACATGGCTCAAAGTATCAGCTGTGAGTGTTGCAGGTGCTGTTCTCCATGTAATTTTACTAATAAGCTGATTGATGTGATCCTCAGTATGATGGAAATGGACTTCTGACACTGTCCTCTTGTGTGGAAAAGTATTTAATAGTCCTGGGATGAAGTCTGTGGGCCAATGACAAACATATGCAAAAACAAAATGTATGTATTTACCTGTTAGAAAGCGGAAACTGAGGGAAGGACACTTATTCCATCTCATAACATCCTCAGCTTCCAGCTTTGTTTTACTGACACATCTCTAAGGAAAAACCTTGTCGAGCTGTTTTAATCTGACATTTGACAGCTGTTATCACTTCAAAAATATGTTAAAAATGTGTTTTAACACATGCAAATTGAGCAGAACTGTTGCCTTCACGTGGTTGTTCTTTATTTCTTCACTGATTTCAGTCTTTCTCTCTCTCATTGGGAGATTTGGATGAAGAACTGGATGATTTCTTTGTAGTTAATCCATGTTAACCATCATCTTTCCCCCCTTTGTTGGACTTCATCATCGCCCAGGATCCCCGGTTTGTTTATCTACATTAAGGACTGAATACTGACAAGTGGATAAAAAGAGTACGTCCGTTTCTTCAGCTGGAGCACATCCCTGAATAAGACACTGGGTCTGAAAACGTCTGATCTAGAGGCTTTCTTTGGTGACTCACAGACACAGGAGGTGTGTAGTACCTGCTTCTCTATTTACACTGAGGACTTACATGTGAAACAACCTCCATTAGCTCCCTCGCTGACTGAGTTCTCTATCCGCACTCTTACGGCTATGTTAAAAAGCTAACCTCTATATCGTAGTCAATGGATGTGTGTTGTTTGAAGTCGTGGTATGTATGGAAGTGGTCCGATTTGGATACAGACTACTGTACGTTATGTGTTTGCCTGTCTGCTGTTCAAGTATTACTAAATCGTGTAAAAATTCTGTTCATGTGCTCCTTCTCAGTTATGTTGACCGTTACAGGATGTACATAATGATCAAGTGCAGTGCACAACAATAAATAAACTGAAAACAGGAGAGGTGTGGTGGGCTCCGCAGGGTTTATGTCTCTCTCTGTGATCCTGCTTTTGGTCACCAGAGGGCAGCACAACACATGAACCACTCCAGTGCCATCTTAAAGGGTAAGTTCACCAACGAAAAATCTGTTACTATCTACTCATGCTGATGGAAAGTCAGGTGAATGTATGCAGTCTACAAAAGACTTATGGAGCCTTGCAGCAAACAGTGTTCCAGCATTCTCCTCAACCACTGAAGAAGATGGGGACTTGAACGTGGGTCCCACAGCACTGCTGACATCAGTGTTTCTACAGCCCCACCACCTCTCACATAAAGGAGGCTCCTGTGTGCAAACCAGGAAACCACACAAGCAGGACTGTAGATACCTTTCTGACACCGAGGACCTGTCCACTTAAATCTTTCTGGGATTTTACATTCTGCAATTTACGTCTTTTAGTCTTTTTAAATACAACTGTTTGCCATCACAAAAATAATTATTATCTTTAATGACAGACTCAAGGTCCAGATATAAAAGACACACACAATATACAGACAAACATAGATTACACATAGAAAGACGTGTCCTCAATGGTTAAAAAAAAAAAAAAAAACATGAATGAATTGTACTCCTTGTAACTTGGACGCAGCTTAGAAAACAAATATAATTCTTCATGTTGGGAAATAAGATTTACAAAAAAAACAGTAAATATGACGAATGAAAACAAGAAAATTCATAATTGTGTGATATCGTAACTGGTCAGATTGATCTGAGAGTTTGATTTGAGTATTTTTAAATGGCCCCCTCCTACATGCAGTTTAACTTCCTGTAAAACTTGTGTTTTTGGCCCTCAACTCCTCATGTGGCCATTTGACATTCACTTTATAACACCCCATGCTGCCTTTTAAACTAATAACCCTGCAAAAATAGTTTGACCTTCTTCTTCTTTCTTTGGGTTATTCCGGTGTTGTATCGAGCTCTGTTTCCTCGTCAAGATGTGTTCCCCTGGTCCCGCCCCCATCCGAAATGGCCCGAAGGGCGAATGAAGCGCAAGTTCACAAAAAGCTCGCCCCCGAGCTATTGTGCTCGTGCCACGGAGGCACTGTGGAGAGAGCTAAGATTAAAACTGACTTTCTTTAGCAAGTTTTATCTGAAGGTGTTGTATTGTAGAAGTGAAATTCAAATTCCATGACTGTCGAGTTATATTTTTAAACTGGGACAGCAGCACATTTGTTTTTGTTTTTATGTCTTTGTAACCAACTACTGTAATTTCTATCAATGAAAAATATTATATTTGTGAGACATTTCATTTTGAAGATGATGGAATTTTGGAAGAAAGTATGCTCATTCATTTATAGGTTGAATATAAATCGCTATTTTATCATATTTGTCTTAAATCCAGCTCCATTATAGCAGGTAAAGCACATCCGAGCGTGGAATACTACTGTCAGATACTGTTCCCCCTCTGTTCAATGTGAAAGGAGGCTCACACATCTTTCAAATTGGTACTTCTGACTTCTTTCCCCACAACAGATAAGTCCTGTGATTTTTAGGCTGATATCATTCAATTTGACTGTTTAAAACAGGGGGAACGCATCCTGACAGCTTGGAATACTACTGTCAGATATTGTTCCCCCTCTGTTTAATATTGAAGGAGGCTCACACATCTTTCAAATTTGTACTAATGACTTCTTTTCTCACAACAGATAAGTCCTGTGATTTTCAGGCTGATATCATTCAGTTTGACCGTTTAAAACAGGGAAAACGCATCCTGACAGCTTGGAATACTACTGTCAGATATTGTTCCCCCTCTGTTTAATATGAAAGGAGGCACAAAGTACAAATATAATATTTTTTATTGATAGAAATAACAGTAGTTGGTTGAGTTAATGAAGACATAAAAACAAAAACATATGTGTTGTTGTCCCAGTTTAAAAATATAACTAGACAGTCATGAAATTTGAATTTCACTTCAGATAAAACTCGCTCAAAAAAAGTTGAACCTTAGCTCTCTCCTCAGTCAGTGCCTCTGTGGTACGAGCACAACTGCTCGGGGGCGAGCTTCTTCGCCTTCCGGGGCATTTCGGATGGGGGCGGGACCAGGGGAACACATCTCGACGAGGAAACAGAGCTCGATACAACACCGGCTGTCAATGTTACAGCAGCGCCCTCTGCAGCACGAGCTCATAGAAGCACAGGAAGCAGACTGACGTAACCAGAATCCTAAAGATGGCGGCGTTGATTGGTGAGTGATGTTTTGACTAAAGTGATTCGCTTTTAACAGACAGCACAGTGTTTTCAGACTTATATTAGTCAGTATACCTACAAAGTTAGGCACGTAAAAGTGCACTGCTATTTGGTTTTAGTGTGTCGGTAGTCGGATTTGTAACTTTTACTGAATGCGCACACTGACCTTGCTCTGTCTGCGTTAGCATGGAGGCTAACAGGTTAGCTAACGGTAGTGCTTACATGAGCAACGCGCAGGCAAGCGTTAGCTAATACACGTAGACAAATGCCACCTTTTAACTAACTGACGAGTGTGTCACTTTCATGTTTTATCATTCTCGACCAAACATCATAGCCGACATGTCGTTAGACCCAGTAAATGTCGTCCGCTATGAATAATACAGTCAAACAAAACTCCCCTTGAAAACTCTGCAGGTTTGGGGTTCTCATCTGCATTTGAGAAAGTTTTTCCATAGAAAGTATTATCTAAGAGCTTTTAGAAATCGCCAGGGGCTATTCACCAATTCGGCATGCATTAATGACACCAAGCGAAGCTAAATTTAATAAAATAACAGTCCACAAATGTGCACAATACCAAACTGAGCGAGATATTAACGTTACACAACATTCAGTATGATTACCTGTTGTCAAGTGATTAGACTATACAACGTTTAAAACATCCGAAATACTTGAACTGTATGTCACTATAATAAAATGTATTAATTTTACTAAATGCTTCTCTTTTACAGCGCCTCGTCTGGCCTATTTTGGCTCATTTTCAACAAGGTAAGAACCTAATAATGCTGTTCATTGTTTCGAAACGTAATTTACTCCCGCTGATCCAAAAGCTTATCAAGTATAATACCCCTAACAGATGTGGAGTTGCACAGTTGCATTGAATTCAATTTCAGTAGGCAGTTAATATGGGTTGGAATAATCCACTATAAATGTATATGTCTTTACCATATGACAGTAGGTCATTTACACTGATAAGAACATAGTCTCTTTTTCCAACACCTGGCTTCCAACCTACCCAGTTTTTATATTGTTAATTTTGATAAGTTTTTTTTTATCTCAGTTCATCTTCAGCAATGAAAAGAAAAGGTCCTCACTCAAAAGCAAGTGGTGAAATATTTGCTGAGCTCGACAGGCTGTGCAGCCTTGCTTTTGGCAGCAGGAGCCCTCAGCCTGTATGCTGTTCGACTTAATCCTTTAAAGCGTCACCAAGTTTAGGCAGCTCAGACAAACTCATCGTGTCCCGCTAAAAATCTACCCATCTGTCCATCGCATACAATGTGGAGATGTGATTCAATTTCAAACTGTAATATTTCACTATTTCCCTTTTGTGGAATTGACTGTTTCAACATGTGCAGAATTGATCAAATAGTCATACATCCACTTTAGTCATGTTCTGAAATCATTCAATTCATTAATTTATTGCCACCCTTTTTTGCAATTAATGTTGTGTCTCCATCTAACAGGCCTATCTCAGTGTTTGCGGTTCAACAGAAGAGTCTGCACAGCAGTGCAAAGAGAGAGAATGCCTCCACGACGTGAGTTTGCCAAAAATACTCTCGTGTAAATATCAGAATGAAGAACAGACCCTCGGCAAACACTGTGCACATGGTCACGATCCCCTCCATCCTTCTGTTGCAGTGTGACTCCTGTCAGAGAGAAGAGCACGGCAGTGGCAGCAGCCAAACCAGCAGCTGTAGCCAGCAGCAAGGGGGAGTATGTTATCACTAAACTGGACGACTTGGTTAACTGGGCGCGCAGGGTAAGTAGATGGGAGGGTGCTGGCTGTGTTAATACACACTTACATGGTGTGGGTTAATTCAATTCTGAAGTGTTACTTCCTTGTTTGTCCAACTGAGAATAAGACTAATCTCAGGCTCACACACCTGGAAATAAAAGCAAGTCCTCTGTCGAGAGATGTGTGATGAAACATGCATTGAGTACCTGTTGTTGGTCTAAAATATTGCAAGTTTGTTGGGTTTGGCTTGTGTAGATGGAGCTCTGTGTTTCACTTGTTCAGTCTCGTAGTCACGTGAAGGCTTTTTTGAGCCTGTCAAGTATCCAAACCTTTTAACTGCTGAGCTGCCTCTGCTTTGCAATTATAGAAACATTATTTCATTAATGAATTCAAGCCGGCACCGTTTGGTGCTCACACAAGCAATTAAGGCAATAATTACAAAGGCAGCTAACCTGCTGAGTCATTGAGTTGAGCTGGCACATACCTCTGAACAGTATGTACTAGTTGTACTAAAGGTCTGACAGTCAGATAGAGAGAGATGTTGCATGAATTTCTGTGGCTGTAGATGCAAACAGCAAATGTAGAAAAAATTATAATCTTTGACAGTTTGACAACAAGCCAAACTCACAAACAGTGACTGATAGTCATGTGGCATGTACTTAAAAACCCCACAAACTGTGACCTCAGTCTCGGCCTGAACTTTATTTTCCTGGGCTGTGGCATTTTCAAGTTATTTTTTCCATTCTCTATGGGAACAAATTAAGCAAAATAGTTAATTACAGAATAGAATAAAACCAAATAGCAGGCAGATTAATGTCAACATGTGCTTACATTGCTTTTACACAGGATATATTGATGCATCTCGCGTATCTCTACATATGTTGCTGGTCTTGAAAAATGACCTGAAGAAAGTAGAGCAGGGTATCGCCACTGATTTTCTTAATCAGTCCAAATGACAAGGTGCAAATTTCTTAAATGACAATACTAATTTTACTTGTATATGAAGGAGATTCAAACATGACTAATGCCATAATACACTACATGGTCTCTGAGATTAAACCTGCCTATAGAGAAAAGAATGAGATATTGTCATGCTTTGAGCATCTAATTATTAAAAATGCTATGGTCAAAGAACAAGAAGATGATGTTAGATGTAGGCCTATTAAATTCAACAAAGAAATAAAATACTTTTCTGTATTAAACAACCTTTGTAGCTATTCTTGTATAGAAATCTGTTCAGTGGGTGCGGAGGAAAGGAGCAGCACCATTAATGACGCCAAAATGTGATAGAGACTCTTGGAAGAGTTTTTTTTTTTTTTTGTTATCACATCACTGTAGTGGTATAAACATTTATTGCATTAGTGTGGCAGATTGCCTTCAGAGATTTATTTGTTAATCAGAAAATCAACCCAATTTCTGACCCTGACAGGCATCCACAGGAAAAGGCATATATAGAAGATGGATCTCTGGATTTTATGAACTGATATCAGATCAGTCAAATGAAGATTTGAATCTTCCTTTAAACCCAGCCCTAGAAGAAAGCTCTGTGTCTGTGTTGATGTTTTTGCTCTGTTTGTGTGTTTTTTTTAATTGATTTATCGCTGCTCTGCTACCTCCTCAGAGCTCTATGTGGCCTATGACCTTCGGCCTGGCATGTTGTGCGGTGGAGATGATGCACATGGCGGCGCCTCGTTACGACATGGACCGATTCGGAGTGGTGTTCAGAGCCAGTCCCCGACAGTCTGATGTTATGATCGTGGCAGGAACGCTGACCAATAAGATGGCTCCAGCTCTGCGGAAGGTGAGGGAGGGAAAGGGTGAGATGTAACAGTAGCGTCTTACGTCATGTCTTTAGTTTGATTCAGGTTTGTGTAATGTAGAAAAAACAGTTCGTCCGCACTGCTCATTGTCACTTGCAAGTTCTCTCTCTCTGTCAGACTTCTCTGTCTGCGGGATGTGAGCACTGAGAACAGTATAGCTGTTTAAATGCTGGCTGGATTATGACCAGCCTGTCAGTGGATTCGTAGACTGGCACAAAGCCTTCCTCCAGCTGAAAGGACAGATTAACTGTTAGTCAGACATTATATAAGTGTGACTTCTTCCCAACAGGTGTACGACCAGATGCCTGAGCCCAGATACGTCATTTCCATGGGAAGGTGAGTCAATTATATCGCCACAACTGATTTGATTTTAATGTTTTCTTAAGATGAATTTTTGCTGTGAGTTTGTTCTGCTTCGCTGTCTGTATTCATGAGCCTCATTTTGCTAGCCACTAGCATTTACATGAAGTATAACCCCTCACATTGTTGTATTTAAGAGTGTCAGTCAGTACCGCTTGAGTCATTGTGTCTTTTATTGTAGTCCTCATGTGCTCCAAGTGGAAGGTTTTTGCACTTTTATAGTTGTCTAACTCGTACTGTGTGGGTTCAGGTTTAAAAGTGTGACATTCTCATTAAATGTCTCAATAAGTAAACTTGTAATTTTTCCCTTCCAGCTGTGCTAACGGAGGAGGCTACTACCACTACTCCTACGCCGTCGTTAGAGGCTGTGACCGAATCGTACCAGTGGACATTTATGTTCCAGGTAAACTTTACCACACAATACTGATGTCATATAATCCTTATAAATGGAAATGGAAAGTACTGGACACTCAGTTTAAGAAATTTTGTACATTGCTTCTCATTGCTAAAAGTATGTGGACATCTTTTTGATACTAGGTCCAAGAAGTTTCCTAGACATTTATTTCCAATAAGAGAATTCCTACAGTATTTGGATGGAGAGCTGAATCTGTACCAGGTGGACAGGGGTGGATCTACTGTAACAGCGGATATTTAAGCGATAGTGTGCTTCGTAATTTGTAGCAACTGTCTGACCGTTTTCTGTTCCAATGATCCTGTGCACAAAGCCCAGGTCCAAGAAGAAATGGTTTCTCAATTTGGTGAGGAGGAACGGCATGTAATAAACGGATGTCCTCATGCTTTTGGCCTTGTGCTGCATGAAGCCATCTCTTTGGATTAAATTAACAGTGGTGGTTTTTCGATCCGTATATCATTACCCAGTGGGCACCAACCAGGATTTCAACATGGGTACATGTCTTTTTTTTTCAATAATATATAAAAAAAAAAAGGCTCCCACTGTCATGACCTTGAAGCTTCATTTTGGCCCACACAGTTTTCCAACATTTTACATGTGGAAAAAACTACATTTCCCCTACACTGCAATATGATTTTGGAGAAATACCTTCACACTTATCAATATTGTCTATTTTTAAATCTGAAACTGAAAAATTTATCAAAAGGACTATTAAAATATGTGTTTTGTGACACAATGTTGTAACCACATTCCAACTGGATGAAAAGTGGGTGTTGTGAAAACACCCACTTTTCAACTAGAAACCAGACTGTTAACAGTGGCTCAGTACTTACGTCACCTGTTCACTAAACAGAAGGTTGGTGGTTCAATCCCAGGGCCCTGTGGGGAAGTGATCTGGAGGAAGTGGATCTGCCTATTGTGATTTTGGAGCCTTATAGAAACCACATGTACATTTCTCAGTTGAAATTATTGTTATTGTTGTTACAATAGCTGTAATGATGCTGTAATATATATATATTACTGAATACTTGGATTATTAACAAATGCTGCTTATAATAGTAGTGTTTATTGTTTTACTGTTGGCAATAGTGGAATAACATGATGAATGCATTCTATGGTTGTTTTACTGAATGCAACCTTCATGCTGCATTTAGTAAATTACAGTCATCATTCAGCTGTGTTTTGCAGACTGATAGGATCAGTGTGCGACAGTAGAAGCCAAGTCAGGCTGAGCTTCTTTGCCACCATGTCTCTGTGAATTCAAGTCTTCACCAAACATAAAAGAGTCTCTCCTGTCCTCAGGTTGTCCCCCGACTGCAGAGGCTCTCCTCTACGGCACTTTACAGCTTCAGCGGAAAATCAAGCGTGAGAAGAAGATGACAATCTGGTATCGGAAGTGAATGTGTTATATGTGTGTGTATCTGGTATGTAAATGTTGTATTTCTGGTTTCATTTGGAGCACTGCTCCTCTTCCATGTAGAGCTGCAGGAACACAATAAAGTCATTGTTGTAATTTAGACTCAGTGCACTGGCGCTTATTTTAAACCAAACACAGCAGCGGTCTTTTTTCTGCTCCTTTAGTTCAATAGTAACATCTGAGACGGTTTCTGTAACAGGAAACACATGTAAACTTGTTACGCACAAGGTTTGAGCTTGTCAGATTTAAGCCATATAGTTTGAGTTATAATTCATCTTTATTCAGATAGCCACATGCATTGTTTCTCCTTTACAATACCAAACCCTCAAGTTGTTATGACCGTTAGATCAGAGTGTCATCCTATATCATGTTATATTATGTAAAATTTTAAATAAACCTGGCTCGCATGATTATACATTATCTGACTGTCTGTTGTGTGTTTCTTCCCACTGTGGACACTAAAGCCAAGTTTAAACCACCAGGGGGCTCCTGTGATCAGCTCTGACTCTGACCTTCACTGTGTCCACACACTGTGGCGGTTAGAAGCAAAGTGTTATTTAATAATACATCATGTTCTGCTTAAACGTTATGCAAACCCACATAGTGATATACCAGAGTGGAATTTTTGATAACAAATCTGTGGAAATCCTCTTTTGTTCTCTGCACAAAATCAGTATTTTGTGTGTTCTGCTTGATATGTATGTCAGCTGCTATAATTATGTATGCAGAGAGAGAAAGCAGAGTTGCTTTTATGCATCTTAAGTGTGAATCAACAGAATTATTTTTACAGTCCTCTGGGCTGTTGAAGGGTTGTTGGGTGAGAACACAAAATTCCTTCTTACCCTTAAGTTGCTCTGAATAACTGTGCTTTTGTGCTGTGATGACTGTGCAGTACCAAAAAGGTTAAAGTGAGACATTGCCATGCTAACAGTTATCATATATATATATAT
>CAEMYA010000488.1:2955144-2965901 GCA_903131615.1 Diplodus sargus
CTCCGACTGCTTGATAAGTTTGCAGTATTCTACGCTTCAGCGTCATACTTGTGCTCGATTTGAATTTATGTCTGTCATTTTGGTTTTAACAAAATGTCATTTAGCCATTATTCTTAAAATCTAGCAAGTAACTTTCCTCTAATTTTGCTCATGCTAAAAATAACAGTGAGTCTGTGTAGCACGTGGAGAGTTGTGCAGTTTCCTGACAAATTAAGCAAACGATACCACGATCTCATCCTTTCACATTTTTCAGCTCATTAAACCAGGAATCCAAATGAGCCAAACTTATGACTTATGAACTTACAAACACCTAAAAGCTCTTGTGTTTAGAATTATACAACTTGAATTTGTATAGAATTTATATACTTATAGCAAAGATCTTCATGTAGACAGATGGTATTTTGCCTCTTGGTTGAAACTAAACGATATGTCAGGTGTTCAACACGTCTGTCAGACACAGAAGATGAGTTTCATTTTGTTTTCTACTGTCTTTTAATGTGGAACTACACAGAACTTTTAGTAATATAAAACCAATGTTGATTTTGTGCAGCAAGTTGGCTTTTCTCATATGAATCATTCATACCAGCTAGTAACATTGAGAGAGCAGGAAAGATGAGAAAAAAGCTTTTGATCAAGATAAAACTGTAGATTTGTAAAAGTTTTTTTCCACTGGACAGTTCATTTGAAATGTGATTTCAAATATCCTGCAAGATTAAGTCATACTGTGGTAATCTATTGAATGTATGTATTCCGTTGCTGCTGTATCATCAAAAGCTGCTGTATCATCAAAAGCTGATAATTGTGTAATAAATAAATGTGAGAGCCTTGTAACTTTGGATGAATTTATTGAATCATGGCTGACAGTGTTATAAACAGAATGATGAGGTCAGTGGTGTTATTTGAGAAGGCACGTCACAGTAAAAAAAGAAAAAAAAAGGCCATCTTGGGACTTTACTCCTTGATGATGGTGGGAGTGATCATCTTGTTGAAGGAATAGTATTTGCATTCGCTGGGCGGTGCAATGTCCATGGTGGTGGTGCTAATGTTCTCCTTCTTGAAGCCGGCTTGGAGCAGATGTGGCACCTGCGTCTCCTGAAAATCATTAACAGACGGAGCAGGTCGGTGTGAGGTTATCAGGTTCCTTCAAACCTGTTCATCATTAACCTTGAAATTATTGCAGCACCTAATTCAGGTTGCACTAAAGGGTGGCCTGTTCGAGGTGTCTGCTCGGTGCTTCGCTGCGTGGATAAATATCAGCCAAACACTAAAGTCTACACTGTCCTGCTGAAACACATGTTGATGAGTCACAGGTACAACAGCACACATCAGTGACTGAATGATTTTACCGTTATGTGTTAGGATACTGCATTAACTGTACTCTAACTGTACTGTACCTGTTATTGACCTAAATACTGATACAGAATTGAGGGCATAACATTTGACATTTTTATCAACAGATAAATACAATACTTGTGCACTGTGTCAACAACAACAGCATCTAAGTTGATTTCCTTGAGGAGGTGGAGCTGTGCAGGCACTGCAGCGGTGCATGTGTGTTGTGTGCGCTCTTTATTGACCTCCACAAAAGAAATATGGCCGCGTTCCAAATCATAAACTTTTTTTTTTTTTTACTTAAAAAGGTGTTATAAACGACATCAGCGTCATCGTAACTCACGTGCACAACATGCACATAATGGAAACCTGAGTACCAAAACAAAGAGCGCAGAAGCTTGGGTCACAACGCACCCATCGGAAGAAACTATCTCTGGTCAGGATGTCATTGGCTGTGCTGACAATTTGTGGGTCACAATAGCCAGAAAAGCATGCTGGCTCGCAAAATATCGCTGGGCACAGAAGGACACCCTGATATTTTTGGCATAGTGTATTTCATGTATTGGGATATATTAACCTTTTCTGGAATACTAAATAGGATGGTAGTATGGATAATGGGTACGTAACAGTAAATTACAAAGGGTGGTGAAAGAGCTCTAAAAGGTTCTTGGAAAACAAAAAAGTATCAAATCTCTGTAAAAGACATTTTACTTTCTCTTTGTGAAGTTGAAATGTGTTGTTGAATACGACATTTTCTTTTGCTTTGCATAGAGTACATACTGTATGCAACACCTACATATATATAACACATAGATATCATTCTTATGTATTTGTAGATTTGGGACACATAAAATGTTTTTTTACTCATCGTGTGTGTTACACCACCTCTCATTTCCTCAGAAATGGCCACCATGTAGAGACTTCACACTTCTGCTGGATGAGCAGAGCATGGACGATAATTAAGACGTACCTCAAACATCTTCTCAATGCTGGTGTATTTGGTCTTGAGCAGCTCGCCCCAAGAGGTCAGGTTGCAGTAGGTGAGGACGCCGCCGGGTTTCAGCATCCTGTGAGCGTGACCCTGCAGACAGACAGAGATGAGGCTCTAAATCAAGCTACGGTCAAAACATGACCTAAAGAAACAGGCCGTACGACTGATGACAATCTATTTCAACTATGATGCTGTTTTTCACTATCTTTAATCCACTTTTCATGCAGACAATTCCAAGTCTTAACGGATATCTTGTGTGCGGCTTTTCACTGCATACCTTAATGAAGTCAAACTGGTGAGTGTGCCATGTTTCCTCTGACAGAGGGTATGTGTCGTACAGGATACCTGGGAGAGGAGGGACACAACGAGTAAATCATTTTCTGCATGTATTGTGACATTTTATCTGAATAGATTATCCATCCTCACACTGATTTTCAGAAAACCATAACTTAAACCGGGTGGACAAACCAGGGGGCAGTAATGTTTTTTTTCACCCTGATGGTGGTACATGATTTTGATGAAAAATAAAAAGGTTGCATGAACAGATTTTTATGATTGGTACCAACTGTGTGCTCTGATTGTGTGAGAACACATCAAACTGTAACCTCAACCAACACTGAACTGAACACCTCATGTGACCAACATCTAGTTTGATTTCTTACCATCAAAGTGGTTGTCTGGCAGGGTGGGGACGACGTTCTCCCAAAGGCCCTTCAGAGGGACGACCTGCAGCAACATAAACACCAACTTCACTCATCTGCTTCTATGACAGTAAACTAGAGGCTCCAAGCAAACATATCTCTGATGAACTAATACAGGCAGATAACACTGGGTCGGGTCTACTGACCTTATGTGGCTGACACTTGGCCCAGTTCTCCAGTCTGGCGAAGACGCCGTCGTTGCACTCGATGATCCAGTGCTCCTCGATGGGGAAAGACTCCATTTTGGTGGCGGCAATGGCCATGCCGAAACCGATCTCCAGAACCCGACCACCTACCAGCCAAATTAAAGAGACATGCATTTCAACAATGTTTAATAACTACTAAAATACCCAAAAGCTCATTAAAATGTGGGTTCCACTTATAAAACCCTTCACTCCGAAGAAGCGGGTTGTCTGGGCTCAGTAACATAGCGATAATATAGGACTAGCGTGGCCATCGTTTCTCTGATTTTTGCTGTTTAAGGTTTAAGTTTTGTCTCTCTCTTTGAGGTGTGGCGGGAAAGCCAGTTGGCTGGAACACGTGGTGGACCGAAAGGCCAAAGGTTTTCATTTACTTCCAGAGAAGTATATAAATAGACGAGGGGTGAAGGCTATTTATTGTGGCTTGCAGCACTGGGCAATATTCACATTTTAGTTTCATTCATTTTTTTGTATCCGCAATGTAAAATGCATGGAGCTGAAATTAGTTCAGATAAGGCACAAAGAGTCAACAGAGAAAAAAAAGTCATGTGAGATTTTTCTCTTGGAAAATGACATTTTTATGTCTGATTTCAAAATGTTCCAATTAAATGGGAAAAATGACAAATATCCAAAAAACTTGTCTTTTCATGAGTTGGGTTTGCATATTGGTCTCAATCAATTTCAACTTGTAATTTAGAAATTAACTGAAATAAACCATACAGTATGTATCTTATGATTCACATCATGGCGAAAAAACACACCTTCACTGTTTCCCAATGAAACTACAAGTGCAATTGAAATGTGTATTTGTACAGTGTTGTGTAGACACTTTTGGTGCACATTCTTGTCCCCTCCCACATGTCTGCGAGGGTGTGTGTGGATCAGTCTATTTTCACATAAAGCTCAGAGCAGATGAGCTGAGTCCCCCCCGCAGACTTGTTGGTCGGCTCCCGTGAGTAGAGTAACAGCTGCTGTAGTATTCACAGAGCACCGAGTAACATGCTGCTCACACACTCACACGTGTCCTCAAGATCCCTTATCAAAAAGGCTAATGTGCGTCTGAAAACTCATTATCCAACATTTTAAGATATGAAAAAATGAAATCCATGAAAACCAGTTGGACTATTTTGTTGTGTGTTTAAGGTTCAATTGTCAAAAAGTCTCACAGTATTTTCAACTTTCATTCTGTAGGAATTCTTTCTGACAGCGTTTATGTTCTTTTGGGATTTACACAATTAAATCCCTTAGATTCCTATGAATGAATTTTTTTTTTAAAAAGCGCCTGATTGTTTTTCTTTCCATTGGATCTTACATAAATTTCTTTGAAGACTTTGTTCCATGTTGACAAGAAAAAGAGGACTCTTGCTTTTAATTCTAAATCTTATTTGACTATGTTAGATTCATGTTAAGGCAGTGCACTACAAATAGCTTATTGATAATGCCCTATAAAACTCTCTGCATGGTTCAGTGTCACAGTGTGCGTGTCATTGAATGGTTTCTGTTAGTCAATCACAAATCTACTCATATTCATTGTATTTGTTTTTTGTTTTTTGTTTTTTTACTAATAAAGTTGTATAAATAAAAATGTAAGCTTATGTGTTTTTTTTGCTTCTAACCATGTTTAAACAAAATCTCTACACCTTCACTCTACAATATTTTAGGGTAAACTGTGCACTGAAGTAAATATTTAGCTTACTGGCAACATCTGCTACGCTTGTATTGACCTGACAGCAAGCTGCATTTAAATCATTTGAAGGGCATATAACTGTTTGCAAAACTCTTTTCAATAATTCATGAAACTCGGTGGCATAAACTTGTCCTTACACTTTTAAATCACCATCACAAACCCGCTATTATGTGCTAGGGAATCGGCTACTTCAGGAGTCCATTGTCGGTCACACCAGTCAACGTAGTGCTGCGTCCGATAATGGATGTCTCTCATCGCACATTTACTCAAACGGCCACTTTTACCTTTTGAGGCTGCAACGGTCGACAGAGAGTGCATGTACGGGGTCTCCCAGCGCTCCATCACGGGCTTGCCCATGATCTCCAGGTGTGTGTCGGTCTCATTGTAGCCGGCGCTAGCGTCGTGCCAGGAGGACTTGCAGTCTTCCCCCTTTGAGAAGATGGGCTGAGCGTCGGAGGTCATGCTGTTGTGGTGCTGGGGAGGCAGTGGTTCTGGTGAACGGTTTGGCTGACTGGGTCTCTACACAGAAGAGGGTGAGAGGTAGCCGGCGGCGGCTTATATGGGCCTCAGAAGTGCTGACTCGGCGGGAGTGTCATTCCGGGTTACTACAGTCCAAGAGGAGCCGTCCGAGATCCTCTGGAGAGACGAGCATTCACTCCACGCCAAATAACTGGCTCACTTTCCTCCCTGTGGTTGGTATGTTTTAAAGGAGCATGGGTCAAGCCTTTAAATTTAGATGGTGTGGTCCTTATGTAGTGAATAAGTTCCCCTGCACTTAATTAACAAGTAGCCTTATTTCTCGTGAACCCTGACATGAATATTTTCAATGATAAAATCATGCAGTTTCACTGTTGTTGCTGTTATGTAGGCCTATTTTTAATACTTTTTGGTCAACAGTGAAGTTTTAGTAGAGTAACCAATATGCAGCAGGAGGACTTCCTGTAAACTATAGCCTATATTTCCTAAATGGAATGGTAATGGAGTGTTGTAGAGATTTTTCGGAGAGTAATTTAAATTGCTAGTAGTAAAAAGCTAATGTTGGGCAGTAAAGAGACTACAATGCGGCCACATGACTTAAACATCACCACTAATCATCTTAATCCACAGTTACCATACATGTAATATATGAACTGATCAGTGTACAAGTTGTAAAGCTAGAGTTAGAGTAGTTTGTAACTAAAGTCATCCTGTAAAGACAGACTAGTGAGTAGGTAAGTGTCTGCGTTAAGTGTTATGACGTTGGAAATTTAAAGATGTCTTATATGTCGTTGAAAAAGTAATGTAAATATCTTTAGCTTGTGGTAACCACAGACCTTATTTCAGACATTTAACCCTAACCCAAGTAAAAAAACTCAAAGACTCTAGCCCCATTCACATTGGCTTTTGGGTGCGGCTTTAGTACGCCAATTCCCTGCCTCCTTCACAGTGTGAATATCTCAGAGGCGACTAGGGGTGAAATTTCGCTCCGGCCCTGATATGCCAATGGAGGTAGTATCAGGGCCGTACTATTGGAGAACTGAACCAGTGTGACACAGGTCACTCAACTTGATGAAAAGAAATGTCCCACAAAGCAATGTTACAAGACCAAACAAAAGTAACATAGTAACTGTAACTGTCTTTGGCAACCTGAGAAAAAATTACGGCAGATATACGTAGAGAAGCTTCTGTCCTCCCGCCCGTCCTACCGACTCTTTGTCACATTTCTGCCATCTGTCAGCGTCTGTCACCAGCAAAAAACTTTAACTCACCCAGTGTTTATAGTGAAAATAAATCAGCAATGGTCAGCCTTCTGGACCGAGACGTCAGTGAACTTTCCCCCAGAAAACCACCTCCATCCCCGTGAGTGAGAGAGTCAGATTGACAGGGGGGACACCAGGAAAACACATCAACACCATCACCCCTCTTTAGGAGCCGCAGCGCTGGCTTTCTGTGTGAATTCACGGTGGTTCGTCTTTAAGGCGGAGATGCTTCACTCTGTGTGCTCACCATCAGCGGAGAATTGGTGAGCTGCGGCTGCTGCTTTTAATGCGTCTTCTCCTGTGTGAATGGGGCTCCTGAGACGAGGGGACCAATGTGCAGAAATGCTCACTGTTTTCCAGGCTAAGGACTACAAACTACACCACTCTATATGGGGCATGAGGACTTATCCATTAGCAACTATATCCTATAAGGAATGATTATTGACACCAAATGCAAAGATGCCACCTATTCAGTCCAATCAGAATTGCTCACTCAATATGCGCAGTAGACTTTTGTTATTGTGACGACGTCACAGAATTTTAAATTGCTTTTTGGCCACAAAGGAAAAACCACCATGGTTCAGAAATTCATAATAGAAAGAGTCATGATTGACCCTGTATGTGGTTTAAGGTGTCCCATTTAATTGATTAATCTCCCTATTATAGAGCTCTATTGGTAAAACGCTTTTTGGGCCACGGAGAAATGCTTTGCTGCAGTTCTGTCAGTGACCAGTGGGCAAAATAGGAGTCCAAATATGTGACTCAAGCTTTAACATTTTCTTACTTTTCGATAGATTGATGATGAGATGAATTAAGTGGGAAGTTAAAACTATAAGATTTTATATGTTTGGATCGTCTTTTCAAAGCATGTTTTCTGTTTTGAGGAAAAATCCTGTGTGGATAATTTGTGTGGTATCCAGAATGAGCAGCAGAGTGAGTGCTCTTGTTTGTTGCTGCTCTCTGAGTTTTAGAAGCTATAGCTGAAGTTAACCATTGCACCAGATCTCATTCATGTTTGCTCCTAATGCGTAACATTGTTAAAGCAACTTGTGTGACTTAAGGAAAGCCTTTATTAGACAGTATGTTTTGTATTACTGCTCCAAATGTTTCTGACATGCTGTTCATAATCAACTCTTCACATCTCAACTGTCTTGTAAACACACCTGTTGAGTCCACAGCTGTTTTGACCGACATTCTTTTTGCTACTGCCTTTTTTTATGACTAGTGCAGGTGCTATTTCTTCATATATGTACAAATATTATAAGTTCCTGAAGGGAAAGATGGCAATATATAAAAAGAGCAGTGATAAGATTGCTATAAATTTGATTACCACAGGCGCTGCAGATGAATTTTGCAGTAGTTTAGTCATAACAGGATGTAAAATGCTATTGAGAAAATTAACACTGACCGCACTATTTTGATAATGGATTTATCCATTACCTCTCTTAAAGGTCCCATATTATGAAAAACATGTTTTCTCTGGTCTCTACATATATAAGCTGGTCCTCCCTGAGCCTACCAACTCCCAGAATGAAGAAAGCAAACGATTCCTGCATGGTCTCTGTAGCCCACCCACTGGTAAAATGGCGCTCCTACAGGCTATTTAGATCTAGCTCCTTTCGTTACGTAACGAAAGGAGTCATTTTCATAGGCTGGCCTCATCTGCGCGGTGATACGAGATATCCGAGAGGTGGACGTTCATCTGGTCTGTACTTCTTCAGGAGCCTCTCCTTCTTGGTCCGATTCTGGGTCAGACTGGTATGGTTGAACGACAGCATCTCTGCGAGCCATAGCGATACATCCACTGTAAAACATTAGCGCATGCTACCGCTAGTGCAAGAGGTATCCTCTCCCTGAGAGGGGCATGTAGCAGGCAAGGCAGGCATTGACAGACGGAGCTCATTAGCATTTAAAGGTGCAGGCACAGAAACAACCTGCTCTCAGGAGAGCTCACCTGAGCGACTTTTAGACAGCTGAAATTCAGGACCACAGATGGGTTTGGGGCAATGCATTTCGAATACAATGTTGTTGGACCTGTGACAGCTGTGTGAAATTGATGAAAAACAGTATAATATAGGACCTTTTAAAGCTGTAGTCTGTAACTATTATTTGTTATATTTGCTAAAATTGCCATCATGATGTGACAGTAGAATAAGATATAGGTCAGCTTTGTAAAAATCCACACGTCTGTGGTTCCACCCAGTGGCTGTAATTTCATTTGCAAGAATCCACCGCTCCTGGCTCAACACAACCAATCAAAGACAAGGGGAGTGTCTGAGTAGTGTCAATCATTCTCGTGCATGGGTTCTGCCAGCCCCCCTGCCTCGCACAGTGCATAGTGGACAGTGCCCCTCCCCCGCCAAGCGCAGTGCCTGCTCTTACCTGGTCAGGTACGTTTAAGCTAAAGCCAAACTGTAAACAAGCTGCTTGATATGTTTAATTCTATGTTTTAACCACGAGGCTATCATGGCAGCGGTTACAGTAGTGGTAGTCCAGTACTCCCAGTAGCGCATATTGCCTTATGATGTTGCAGTTGAGCTACGTAACTTGCTGCTAAATCTAGCATTCTAGCTTGTTAGCTTGTATGCTAACTCCAGTGTTTAGCATTGTGTTTATAGTTACTGGTAAGTAAATGTGTCTTTCAAGTGATTGGGCAGTTATAACATTAGTTTGTGTTCAGTACGCTCTGAAGTGGTTGAATTGGATAAGAAATATAACGTTACTCAGGCTTCATAAGGGCAGCATGGTGATGATGATAACCTGGGTAATTACCTGCTCACTCTGTCTACCGCAATGTGAGGAATATTGTTTGTTACTGGGGCTACTACAGTGACTCAGGATGTGGCACACATGTGGTCATTTTAATTTAACTGTATTGGTCAGAAATAGTGCTTATTTTGTTGTTATTTTGAATGTGCCATCTTGGTTATGTGGCATCCTCTGTTACCGTTGTTACAAGCCTGCTCGTGCACAGCAGACTCCTCTGTGTGGAGGGGCTTTGAAGGCAGGGCTGCAGCAGCAGAGAGGAAGAAGGAGGGACCTGGGAGCTGTATCATTCAAATCTTCTGGCTAAGTCCACTTTTTCCTCAAATCTCTAGACTACAGCTTTAAGCAAATATAACCAAAAAAATAGATTAAAAAATCAGTGGCTTCAGCCTCTCAAATGTGAATGATTTCAATTAGTTCTAGTTTTTTATGAAAGTAAACTTAATATCTTTATGTTTTTGACTGCTGGTCTAAGAAAATGTGTAGTTGCGCCAAAAATTGTGAGTTTAAACCACTATTCAGTTTTCGATCATCAGCAAACTAATTTGCTAAATTTTTGTCGGTGATTAGACAGCGGTTTAGATTTCAGGTAATGATGGGTTGAAGGAACCTTTGAGACTATGTTCAGTCTGACAGCCTAAATCAGTTTTATTGTATGTCTAGATTGATTTTAGGACACCTTGAGTGCAAAAAACTAATTTGCCATGAATCCATGATTTGGATTTCTACGGACAGTCTCAGTGTGGAGGCTCTGGCTGCTCTTATCAGATTTCTAAGTGTTTTTTGTGACACTCTCAGCACAACACAAACAACACCAAAGAGTCCAGGGAGTGGATCAGAGCATCTGAGGAGAACCATGCTGCTACTACCAGAGCAGTATGGAGGACATCACATCTTTGTGTCTGTGAACAGATTCTGAAATATACAGGTCCTTCTCAAAAAATTAGCATATTGTGATAAAGTTCATTATTTCCTGTAATGTACTGATAAACATTAGACTTTCATATATTTTAGATTCATTACACACAACTGAAGTAGTTCAAGCCTTTTATTGTTTTAATATTGATGAATTTGGCAAAAAAGTCAAGAAAAACCAAAAATCCCTATCTCAAAAAATTAGCATATTTCATCCGACCAATAAAAGAAAAGTGTTTTTAATACAAAAAAAGTCAACCTTCAAATAATTATGTTCAGTTATGCACTCAATACTTTGTTGGGAATCCTTTTGCAGAAATGACTGCTTCAATGCGGCGTGGCATGGAGGCAATCAGCCTGTGGCACTGCTGAGGTCTTATGGAGGCCCAGCATGCTTCGATAGCGGCCTTAAGCTCATCCAGAGTG
>CAEMYA010000488.1:2973710-2997047 GCA_903131615.1 Diplodus sargus
TTTGTAAAAGCAATTTCCTGAGCGGAATGCTTAATAAGCTAAGTTGGAAACAAAAAGACCTCCGGGTGTGAAGCATTTATCTGCCCCTGTGGGACAGATAAAAATAGTGAGGAGAGTGAGTGCGGACTAGTTGGGTGTAATGTTCCTTTAAAGGCCGCTGCCCCCTGCAGCGTCGTCATTGCGCAGAACAGTTTGAACCAAAAAGCGGAGTGACCTTCCTCCGCTCTCAGTCTGAGAGGGGCAGCACTGAAGCAATAAGCCGGTCACAGCTCCTACAGTCCCCCGCCTTAGCCTCAGAAATGAACAACAACTTAGTCGGAGATGAAGTCGGGTAAGATCCATTTAATAAAGCCTTCTACTGCAGACGCATTAAACTGTTCACTGCGTTATTACTTACAGTTAGCGTGCTGTCTTGTCAAGCTGTCATTTGACAGCTAACATTAGCTAGCAAGCTAAGCTAGCCGGAGTAACTTAGCGAGATCGCTAGCCTGAGGTAAGACGGCCAAAAAGTGAAAGTAGTCTTCAAAGTAGCCGAGTTGTTTCTGATATCGCTTACGGGCAAACGAGCCATGTTTCTCTGGAGGGCTGTCATTTAGCTTGTCACGGGACTGCGTGAAAGTGTAGTTACTTATTTCAGTGCTGTTTCCAGTTAGCTCGAAGCAACTGAGCTAGCTTAGCTAACGCTTGCCAGCGAAGCGAAAGTCTCCTCTTCTTGACTTCGCCGATGCGAGGACATTTAGCGGGCACTGCTGGAGGATGGAGCATCCTCGTCTCGTCTGCATTAACTAATCCTCCACTTCTGTCACAGCCGCTGCATACGTTCAGTCTCAAAGACATATATGATCTCTCAAGCTAATTTGATGCCAGTGTCGCTTCAACTGCCGTTAAACTTCCAGTTTTGTAGCCAGCATCCGAGTTCACCGGTCCGCATGCAGGCAGCCGAGCAGCCGCTCTCCTGTCTTCTCCTCCGCTCCGCTCTGGCTGTAAAATACTCAGGGCTTCAGTTATGTGGGCTGATTGTGGTGGTAGAGAGCGACTGCTGCAGCATCTGGACTCAGTTTTGTCAGCTGGCTGTTTGGTTAGCTTGCTAAACGCTATGGCTGTGTCCAGGGGTAACTTACGTGGCAGGAGGTTCATAAAAAGACCATTATTGTCGAGGCCATTTCTATTCAGTGTTAGAGGACCAAAGTGACATCCATGGCCAGGACTGAACCAGAGCATGAACATGAGTCACACAAAACACAGGCATTTTTAGCTGCAGCTGTGTGTATATATCCCTAAGCTGCAGGAGCTTTGGTAGCAGCATTGCCTCATGTTGTGTAATATCTGTGTACTTGGCTGTTTAGTCAGCTGTAGCGTTGTAATGTGCCTTCAATCTTCTTCACCAAGTCGGCTGTTGAGGTTCTTATGAGTCCTCCTGATGGGGCAAACCATTTCCTTGGTTCTGGCCATGTCTTGTGTTTGCTGCTTGTATTACAGTGTATCATTTACTATGACTCTTAGTGAAGACCAATGACTGACTTGGTGGTAATTTATCTACTCTTTTCAGGAAACTTTTTGTGGGTGGATTGGACTGGAGCACCACACAAGGTAGGTCACCCTGGTGAACCTGTGAAGGCTCAATCACTTAATGCACTGAGTGGTTTTAATTAACAGTAATTTGTCTTGGTGAAACTGATGCAGCTGCATGGATTTGTTGTGGTAGCTTGTTGGGAGTCTTGTTTGGAGTTTGAATCAAATATGAATAAAATGTATTAGGTTTGCAGTGGTATGAGTTTTTCACGGTACCATAAGAATCGCCAGAACTAAAAAAAGGTTTCATGGTGTCATGGAACACACTATTACAGAATTATTTAAATTACTATTATCAGGTACATTGACCCCTAAAGGGATGAACATAGAGGTTTTTATTATAAGTGCTTTTATTATAATTTCTCAAAATATTATTTCCTGAAAGACATGAAACTTCATATAAACTTAAAATAAGACTTTTTTCATCGCATGAATGCATAGATTCAATTCCTTATATAAGCACGTGCACAGGATATGATGATTATCAATTTTCTTGCTATGGTATACCTTGAAAACAGCATACCATTGCAACACTATTCTTCATCCATGACCATGTCATATTTAGCCATCTACAGAGTAGAGCTGTTCAATATTTAAATGCACATCTGTCATTTAAAGTATTTGACTGCTGCCTTGATACTGAAATCACTATATTAATTTCTGCATATGATAATTGCTGTTGTCATATATTAATTTAAATTAAGGTGTGTCAGATGTTTTCTGATGATTCAAATTGTAACTTAGCCATGAAGATCCTGCAGATAGAGATGTTTTGGTTTATTTATTCTGTCATCAGATGTTGCCTGATTTAAATTATTGTTTTGTTCATATAATGCAGTGTCTCATTAAATGCTGTGTTAAGACTCAATTAGACACTGATGCATATCAAGAAGCTGTGGTGATTTGTAGAATGAAAACTTTGTGGATTAATGTGTTCGTATTCACTGAAGTATTGCAAGTTTTAGTATGGGCCCAAAAACGTAGGTATTGTATAAGTAAAACCTGAATTAGTTTGTTGCCCTAATGTTAAGCTGTTTTAATATATTTTGTCTGATAGTGGACAATTGAAAGCCACTGTAACAGAATGATTTTTCTCTGTGGATCTACTGTGTTGTGCTGGAAACTGGCAATTGGTTTACATTAGCAGGCTCCATTTCTAAACTAATGCTAGCTCCTGTGGCTCTGTGTTAGCTGAGCGGAGACAGGCACATAGATGAGGCACTGGAGAACGTGCTTAAAGCAACATCTTTTGGAACTCAGCTGTACTGCACATTACTACTTTCTCCTTTCTCACACGTCATAATTACTGATGATCACTTGCACACTGTAGAGACTGGTGGCAGAGTCTACATTATACACTCTACATCTGCTGTGCGTATACATGGTCCGCTCACTCAGAACTGCCTAGAGATGGTCTAGTTTGTTCGAAGCACTTAACTGGCTCATGCTCGGTTGGCCATTGTGTAACTTTGAACAAGGGCTCGCCTGTATTAACAGCGCTGTTAACATTAATATCTGAACCACAGCGCTTCGTAACTCTCAGCCTGTTTCCCTGGCGATGCCTCAGGGCTTCTCAGAAATTATAAAAGCAATTACGATAACTCTCCTCATTTGTTCAAACTTGCACGCCTTGCTCCTGTGGGCGTGTGCAGGCGTTACAGTAGTTGGGTGTACATTTAATGCTGTGTAACATGGCAGTTGGTCAGTATTTTGTTCGCTCTTTTTGGAGTGTGTGACTTGAATGTGACTGCACTTTGTTTTGTGTGACATTAGTACAAATTCCAGCATTCTGCCATAAGACAAAATCAAGGTCACTGAATGACTTGTAGTGTTCCCTGTGTGATTTAATGGAGCGGTGCTTGTATTCTTTTTTTCCTCCACACCTGTTTTGGTCCCAGTTTTAGGGCAGGTTGAAGTGCTGAAGATATTTTCTTAGTATCATTTATCACCATAAAGGCATGAGCTCTATAAATCACTTCCTTGTGTTGAGAAGGGAAAACTTGGCTGATTTTATCTCAGTTGTAATTTCACATTCATAATATTGTTGTATGTGTCTGTGCTTATTGTTATGAAGCAGTGCTGTTATGTAATTTCTTTCTCTTCTCAGAGACACTGAGAAACTACTTCTCACAGTACGGGGAAGTAGTAGATTGTGTCATCATGAAGGACAAAACTACAAATCAGTCGCGAGGCTTCGGCTTTGTCAAATTCAAAGACCCTAATTGTGTACGGACAGTGCTGGAGACAAAGCCGCATAATCTTGATGGAAGAAATGTGAGTATATGAATCAAAGGTGCCGATAGTGAAATCAACTGGAGTAATCAGTCTGTGCTTTGTGTGAGCAATGTGAAAGCCTCATCCTGTATTTCATCATCTAAAGTAGTTAGAAGTTATTCAAGGAGAAGTACAGTTTTGCTTTAGGATTGTTCCTGCCTGCAGACATGACTACAGATGATGCATTGAGCAAAGACTGGCATTTGTTTGCCCAACAAGACTTACCTGTTTAAAGCCAAATTAGCCAAAGTGGCAGTTAAACTTGGATTTCTCTGAGGTGGCTGAAAAGAAACTGCTGTTAATCTAGTTCCATGCACACAACTCTCCATAAATGACATATTGCCTCCTTTGTTCTGTTGACAGAAGTGGAGAAGGGCATAACATTTTATTGGCCATATATTTAAATTAACGTGGGTCAGTAGCACATGTGTTGCACTGTTGTACGAGGCAAGCCACTATACTGTAATAGATTCAGTGAAGAGGAACATTTCAAGGTGCCTTTATTTGGGGCTAATGTCAAACGTTTTCTCTCTCTCTGCTGTCAGATTGACCCGAAGCCATGCACTCCCAGAGGAATGCAACCTGAAAAGTCTCGAACCAAGGAGGGCTGGGTAAGAGGAATCTGATTTCTACTGGGGAGGCTAGGCTAGGTGTTTCTGCTGGAATAAGACTGGACTCTAGTTTTTAAAGGGCCATAAGGGGCCCTTGAGCCTCATGTATAAAAACTCTGACTTTGACCTAAATTTCATTTTCATTTATTGTTTTTCCCCTTTAAAAAGTATTACAGTATACAGTATCATACCTCCGAGAATGCTAGAAATTGGTTTGGTGTTTTTACTTAATTACATGAGCATTGAAGAATCCATGACTTGCATTGACCTCTATTTGTGATCATCAGTATCAACAGATATCTGGTACAGCTTTCACTTGTCTGGAATTGGCACACTTTTAAAGTCACAGTTACATGGATGTATCAGAAAAACAGAGCTGCAGCTCTGTCATAGGTCTAAATATTGGAATTATGTTTACAATTATTGCATGACCTTGTTTGAATGAAGAACTATAGAATAATTTTTATGCCATCTTAGCTGAAAGATGTTGTTCTTTATAACGTCCTCCTTCATTGAATAAACCTGAGAAAATACTAGTAGGCTTAAAGAGGAGTAGGCTGGTGTGAGGCAGAAAATTGCTTTCAGCAGTGATTTTCTTTTTGAAAGGCAGAAATCTCTGCACCAACTTGGGTAATTTGTGGGTCGATCAACAATGCTATCAAGCTGCTGTAGATCTATTCTAGTCATTTTGTCCCTTTGGGCAGCAAAGATGTTAGCTATTGCGCCTTTGCTGTCAATAAAACATTTTTATAAGTCACATATTTGGCTGCAAGCATAGATGGTAAGTCAGAAGCTTTTATAAATGAGGCTCCTTTTTCCTTCTACTGGTGCTCCTTTCACGCAATCTTTCACTAACAAAGCAGAAGATGTAATTGTAAAATATCATTGTTGTCATAAGCAGCCTCTAGCCTTTACAGCATGAGTGCAGTGCACAGCAATGGTTGAAATGCTTAGTGGTGGAGAGTAAAGTGGAGGAAGCCGTGCTCTCTGATCTGTGGAGACTAGTGTTTGCATTGACATGACATGTTAAGAATTATACCCCAGGGCAAGAGGAGAACCTAATTTCTTCTGCACTGTCTGAATAGATGATGGCTAACTGGCCCCTTCCCAGAGTGATCCTTTAACAGACATTTAAATCCATATACACTCCCTGTTTTCTTTCAGAAGGGCAGCAAAGCCGATAGCAATAAATCAAAGAAGATATTTGTAGGTGGAATCCCCCATAACTGCGGCGAGCCTGAACTCAGGGACTATTTCAATAGATTCGGAGTGGTGAGTATTGCTATGTGCATAATGCAAGTCAGTACATGTCGTCATTAAGACTGCTTGAATGGTTGTGACATTGAGCAGGGTCAATATTACAATACATTAAAAAATATATATATATAGTGGGATGGGATTGGATAATTAATTGTTTGTCCAAATTGAGGCAGAATATTTAATTGGACTAAGAACGCACCCTGTCTGGTTTTCTAAATGGAGCCACTGTTTCCCTTTGTCCCATTCAAGGTCACAGAGGTGGTAATGATCTATGATGCGGAGAAGCAGAGGCCCCGAGGTAAAAGCTGATCCCGTTTTTTCTCTCCCCTCTCCATACCTTACCATCTTAAATCTCATGACAAACTATTCTGGCCCAAAGAGAAAAAGCCCATTCAATCCCAGAAATTCAATTACATTTAAACACTGTCTCCTATGACATGAATTTTATGTGTTGTAAATTCACACAATAAAACACATACGCATTTTTGAATAAAACCTCATACCAAATCACTGGAGTGTACACAAAATGGTAGATACAGTATAACTTGACATTTCTAGAGGTGAAATGAAAAGCTCAGTGTAACGTGAAATACACTGCTTTCCTGTTAAATACATTAAATACTTCAACAGACATTGAGGCGGTGCCTTCACTTTATCTGATGGTTATAAATGTGTCCTGGGCTGGCACATAATCCACATAATACAGCTGCAGATGGCACCTTAAAATCACGTCTGAGCCTTTGTCACAGCCGCAAAAGGTTTAATAAATCACAGATTCTGGTTTGGACTGATGCAGTGTCCTTCATGACATGACCTTGTGTGAAAATGTGAGTCTGTTCCATGAACAAATTTCTACAAAAAAAAAAATATTGTTTTCAGAAGGTAAGTGTTGTTCAGACAGAGCGAGGAGAGAAGCTATCTTGAAAGCTTTTAGTTGAGAATATTGGTTTAAACACCGACTGGTTTCGACCTCACAAGGTCGACTTTCGCGTGGAAATAGTGAAAATGTTCATCCACATGACTCGAGACTACGCGAGTAGTGTTCTTGTTGGGGTGATTATGTTTACTACATCAAAATTAATTAGCATAGCTAATGGCGCACAGAGGGCCCTCATAAATGTTCTGAAACTCTGAGGAAGATCTGTCTGATTCAAGCAGCTCAGTGAAGCATTCAGATTTGTTTTTAGGATCTATGAAGAATCTTTAGGTTTAAAACCACTATCATCTTATGTGCTAAAGGAGAAGTTCACTGTTTTTTAGGTCTTGTCTAAAAAAGGGAGAGTTTCCTCTGAGTATAATTATTTCTCCAGTTCATACTGGCTGTTAAGGGATCCATTTTTAACATGTTTCCAGGTTATGAGATGAGGGACAAAATCCACAGTCCTCTCTCTAAGCAAAATGTATCGGTGTGTATTTGAGTTTCACTCAAGCATGCAATTCATTCATGCAATATAGCTATAACATATGTCATACTTTGAGGAGGGCGACACCTAAAAAACATTCCCTACTAGCAGATATCTTCACTAAAGAATCGGAATCAGAAATACTTAATTTGCTCTCAAGGGGAAGGTTGTACATTACAGTTGCTCCTTCTAGAATAGAAATATCACACCACAGAGAGATTATTAAGCATATTGATAGAAAGGACAATAAGAAATAAGAATAAGTAAAAAAAACAAAAAACAAAAACAGAAGTTATAAAATATGAAAAAAAATGGGCATTAAACTATTATATGTGACAAATATAAAATTTATATATTACATTTAGAAATGTAATTGGTCATAGGAACTTAATAAATGCTCCACTTATGCTTAATATATGTAAATAGTTAATGAATATCTAATTGACAGGTTGTTAGTAGGTGTTGTTGAAGGTGAAAGAAATCCCTTTCTGAAGGAGAGAAAGCAGGTTTCAGGAAAGTAGGTGCTCCAAAAAACACAGTACTTTATCACCACATGCAACTGGCACATTGAGCACAGTTTGAGTATCTAAGGGGGATTTGTCCTTCAAAGAGGCTGGTTTCAGCCCAAAGGCTGAAGTCGAAATTACATTGTTATCACTCGAACAATAGAAGCTTTTTACTTTGCTATTTCAAAGGTCTCTCTAACCTATATATAAGAAGAAGTGACAGACCCAGAAATCTTTGGAAAGTTTATCCATTTAATCATAAATGTATCATGAGTTTCTGACATGTGCCGACACTTTTAGCACGGGTGGCCTCACTGGGAATCAGACCCCATGCCACCGGCAGTGTTGGTGTCAGACTCTGCCCGCTGAGTTACAATCACAGCTGTTTCATCTGCATTTGTCCTACATAGTAAAGATGTAGCAGCCACTGACCCACAATATGTATTACTGCACTCCCTTCAAAACCCCCATTCATTCTCTATTGGGAGAAACCCAGAATAGTTTGTCATTGGAATTTAACATGATCTTAGATACCAGTAACAACCATTACATAATCTTTGATGGTGTAAACAGTTTCTTTTACTAAAACCATTAGACTTTTAACATTGGAATAAGTTTTCTTTACCTTGATTTAGATGTAATTGGTACATGTATCTTAAATGGCATAGTTTGTGTTTTCCCATATGTAGAAAGTTAAGTATTTTTGTAAGTAAGCCCTTTCTATTTTTCTTTCTTCTGTCCCCCTTCTCCTTGTGAATGGTTTGAATGTGATTAACGGTGTCTCTTAAGATTTGTCTTTTCTCCTTTAGGTTACTGTGCATTGACTGGTAGCACAGAGGTACAGGCCAAATGTAAAAGAACCCAAATTTTTTACATGGTTAAAAATGGGGTGTATGCAAAGTTACATCAAACTGTGATATTTCTCTAATTATAGGATTTTCCTCCAGGTTATTTGAGCAATTGTTAAGCACCAATTGAAGTTTTATTCTTAATCAAAGGCTGATGTTGACTAACATCCTCTGAATGATTGTTATTATTTAAATGTATGAAGTTTAGTAGGGTTATAGTGTCATATCATGGTAAATATCACACCAATATCTCAAAATTAGGCATGTCACAAAATCACATACCTTTAAATCAAATGCTTGTTTTAGAATACATTTTTGCTGTAAAAAATATAAGCAAATCTCAAAATAATACTCAGTGGAAAATTCTAAGAGCCCATGGCGAAGTTTTCCAATATCTTTTTTTATTGAGCATCAGCATCGAAAATTGCACATTCACAAAAAAAAAATAAAAATACACAAAAGCAGTTGTTTCAATGCTCACTTTTTTTGTCAGAACCCCAACCCCTGGCTCATGTCAGCCCTAGGCAACACACAAAAAAACAGAGAGAAGAAAAAATTAGAAAAGAAAGCCGCACAACAGGGGAAGTATGGAGTTATACAACTGAAGGAAATGTGTCTTCTTTAATAGAAAAATAAAGATATGAAAAAATGATTGAAAATTAATTTCAAAAAATGTAAAAGAAAGGAGAGGCAATAGAATAAAAGAATTCAAACAGACTCAATCATTTGACTTTTTAGGCTCACTTAGGCTCAAGTGTCTTCTTTATAAGAGATAAAATGGTCTCAATATTTTGTCAAAATGTACTTTATTATCAGAATTGTTGAAGACTGATTTTCTGTCTATTAACTAATCAATTACCAGATAGTTGTTATAGGTCTATAAGTGATCCCAGTCTTATTAGTATCAGATAAAGGTAGTCCACTGTAAGTTTTATTTTCTTGTCACCCGACATTAAATTTGAGGTAATAAGTCTGATTACCCCAAATCAGTAAAACCATGATATGTCAAACTCTTTAATGTGTCATCTTAGTTTTAAAATTAGATTAAGGACGGGTCATTGACAGATGTTATTAATAGCAATAGATCATGACTCTTGGGAATGCTTGGCATGATACTAGAGGTCTCTAAAATCTCAGTTGTCTCGCAGGATGTTTAATTGGATTCAGGTTAGGTCCCCAAGTAGAGTTGTGCACACAACCCAATTCTGCCAGAGCGAAAAGTTAATCAAATTGAAAGTAGATCACTGCAGCGCGCTGCAGCTTGCTAACGCTCTCAAAAGTTCTGTTCCAGATAGTCAGATAAGCTAACTGCGCAGCCAAAACGTTGGACCACAAAGTTTGCATTCCTGTTGATGAACTTTATTTATCTCCCATTAAAACTCTTGATCAAATCAGCAACTCGCCACTTTGGGAAACCGGTTTTGGCCTATATCTTTGTGTTACCGTTGTGAAAAATATTTTAATTGTCCATTTTAGGCTTATCCTGGCTGACTCAAAAGTAAAATACCTAATTTGGGAAAGCTCGGAGAAAGCTTTAGGCATTCTACAGTTTGTGTTTCTCCATATTTTTGTGATGCATTAACAATGGCTGCTGCGAGTGTGTGCTCCACAGCAATATACCAAGGGACAGATCAAGGTGGGGTTCGGATGAAACGGCATGAAGTAACGAAATGTGGTATTGGTTCGATTGGCACCTATCAGTGTTAGAGGGTGGAAGGTGGACTTTATTGACCTTTTCATGTGACAGTTCACACTAAATCAAATGCTTCACTTATCAGTCTTTATGTTTAGCGGTTAAGCAGTCTTTTGTTGTTATCTTCACAACATTTTTCACTGCACAGTAAAGAGAAAAGTTCCCTTCAATCCCCCAGGCTTTAGTCTTGGATTTGTGTTGTTCTGCAAGTCTGCGACATCATCCGAACCCCAGGAGCCTCTTGCTCAGTCTTGACGGATCCTCACTCTGCTGAAGCCCAATACTGTTCTTCATCTTGTGTTGTCACAACCCCCCCTGCTACCTTGATTCACTCTTGGTCGTTGGCTAGGTTTTGGATTTATTACTTTCGAGGCCGAACAATCAGTGGACCAGGCTGTCAACATGCATTTTCACGACATCATGGGCAAAAAAGTGTGTAGTTGTAGTTTTATTTTACCCTTAAGATCAAACAGAGGCTTGGGCGACAGAGTCAGAATTATAATATGATGCTGCTGTTTTATACTTAGGACTCATTCTACATGGGTTTGCCATCAATGACTTTAGCATCATATAGCACAAAGTTAGCTTTCTGCTCCATACAATAATCAGGCCACAAAATTAATTTACTCATCCTTTATTATTTGCTCTAAACATGTACTATCCTTACACTTATTGCTTTGGCTGATCCTTCACAAATGCTGTTATATTTACATTTTATCGTCGCCCAAGGCTTTGTTTAAACTGACCACTCCTTTAGGATGTATTAGATTGCACCTAAATTATTGAAGTTGCATTATATTATGATTTTTGAGAAGTAAAAGAAAAGATGAAGTTAAGACTTCAAAGCTCAAAGAATTTCACAAATATAAAGCACCTAAAGGACTGGTCCAATCAGTTCTGTTTCTTTTGTTTTTCTGATATTTTGTTGGCAGGTCACTTACACGTCAACATGTTTTCTTTTTTCTTTTTGAAAAGTTAAAGAAAAAGCTCAACTCAGTGACCTCAGTTGAAGAATCTCCATACTGTGTCTGTCAGCTCTCTAAATAACAAATGGCAGCTCTCTCTCAAAAATGCTGCTCAGGATAAGACATGAGTCTCACAATAATACTTGCATGTCACTTAGTGTTTGTTTTATCTCAGTGTGTGTACCAGATGGATGCGGTTTACTGCTCAAAGACAATACAGATAGTGTCAGGTAAGCTGTCCATCCGGGAAAAAACAATAAATTCACTGTGGTGTTATATTTTCAAGCACACCTCCTAACCTTCTGGCATTCCTTCTATTGTTTTGTTGCATGTGGCAAACACCACCCACCTGGCATCTCAGCTGAGTAAAACAAACCATTAAACCATTTTTAGTAAAATAAAGTACCACTTGGTACATATCTGGCGAGGTTTGCTCCTGACTCTTGGGCTTTAAATGCACTTTTAAAGCTCTCATTTATTAAACAACCTCCTCTTTCCCCAGTAGACACTTTGTAATTAGCAGCTTTTAAACCACTCTATAGAGAAACCAGAAGAGAGATGTCTCCTTTCTGCCCCTTCGTGCTAACACTAATGATTTGTGGGCATAAGAGAATGATCAAAGTCTGACACTCAGTCATATCATATGATCACATGTATCTTGTTTCTAGCCTTGATCTTTACATGGCTGCTAAAGTGTTTGAAATATTTGAACGTCAATATGAGACACTCAACACAAAGAGGACTGTTTGTGTTTATTTTGGCTTTGATTGAGCGTCCGGTTTTGCTGACAAGTGGTAATTGTTGGTATGACTCTTGTTCAGTCAAGCAATTTTGCAATTTTTTGCTTTAGAAATAGACAGTAGAGAAACAGTGAATGGCATGTGACAGAGTTCCCTGGCTAGAGTTGAACCAGGCACATTGTAGCACCTTAAACCGCCCAAGTCCCAGGGAGCCTCTTGTTTGTTTATTCTAATGAAACCATTAATAAAAACATGTTATTTTCTTGAGTGTCAATCAATATTTCCCCCGAAGAGAATTTCTAGTCAAAAACCCTTCTTGAACCAGATTTAAGCTGATCATGCAAATCAATATTATAGAGTGCCAACAGAAGACGTTTCTATTAGAATCTCACTGATTATTACATTAAAAAGATGATCTGATTCCCAATTTCCTTGGTAAATGATTCAGCCCTACCTGTTTACTCCCCAGAGGTGCACACCCCCCTTGACTTTGCCCTGGTTTCCAGCAGGAATCAAGGCTTGACTTAATCCATTGTTCTTGACTTGACATTACCTTACCGTGGGACTTGAGGGAGGCTGGGAGATATGAGTTACAAAATTAGAAATTGGAGCACATCAAACTGTGGAACAAATCCCAGTTCTGCTGTTGGGGACTGTACAGAAGTCATGGTATCCATCACTCGTAGCTGTGATGCCCACGGGAGAAAGTGCTCAGGTAGCTGCCGGCGGCAGTGGGGCCACTGCCGGAAACATGTGCATGTAATTAGGTCGACAGAGAAGGAAGAGGGGAGGCTGGGGAAGGTGGCAACACCTTAAGGCTGGGAGGAATTTGTGATTCGTTTTCCTCCTGCAAGGTGACCCCAATAACTCAACCCCTCAGTCTATTTCTGGTTGGCTCCCCCTTAGTCTCAGCCTGTTTCTTTGCTCTGGTTAACTGCTGGTAGCTTTGCCCAGTTACAGGAAGGAAAGTTATGTTATTGGGGCAATTTGGGGCAATTTGGCCCAAGGCATTGAGCTATTACTGGGATGATGTTAACTATATATGAAAGTCAAATTTAAGCACTGCAATGGATGGTCAGTCAGTTTCTGAGTGTTTAAGAATCGCCAGTGTAAGGCAGAAATTCATTCAATTAGTGTACTTCATTATTATGATTTAATTATCAAAAAGAAACTCGAGGTCACCATTTTTAGATATGAGGTTTTGTTGTAGAAAGACGATGTCGTCCAGCAGCGACTTGACATTATTGTGGGGTCAAAGTGTATCAGCCACTTGTACTCCATAGAAATATTTTGTTTCGCCTTTGACACAGTATGAAGATTCAATTATAGATTGACTGAAAAGACTGTTTATTTGTATTATCTGCATGTTTACCTTTTATATATTCTGTTAGAACTCAGATACAAATTTCTCTCTACATCCGTTTACCCCCTAAAACCTATTCCAAATACAATATAAATGAGATTCTTTATAAGCGTTAGCCGGAGACAGGTAAGTCATGACCTTCCATTAGATGTCTTTATCATACATTATATAGGGCAGTTTATTTGAGGAAAGAAAGAAATCTATGTTTCTCAGGTACATTTGAAGAGGCTGTGATCTGGAGATGGTTTCAGAAACTTTTGTATCATTTACTTATCACTGTGAAATTCCCGCTTGATGATTAGTACCTGAGACACATAGCTGTACAGCTCTCCTGGCTACACAGTAATATTAATTTACATAGTTGCCCCTTATTATTCTGATAAACATAAAGTGAAAGATTTCAAACTCGCCCAATCAGTACATACATAATCAGTGGTAGGACAGGTCTGTCTAGGTGAGGGACTTTGTGGACTTCATACTGGTGTTGCCAAATGTGCCCTCCTTGTCCCTTTGTCCAGGTGGAAGTGAAGAAGGCTGAACCTCGTGACAGCAAAGCTCCTGGTCAGCTTGGCCCTGGCCAGTGGGCACCCAGGGGCATCTTGAGTGCAGCTAATGGTTGGACAACACAGCCTGCCCAGGGCTGGCAACAGCCTTACGGGCCACAGGGTGAGTGGGAACAGGTCCCAGAGCTGAGCCAGGGAGGCTCGCTGTTCAGACAAAAACGTAGTAGTAACTATTTAAATGTGTTAAACCCTCTGCTTTGACATTAACCTTGTGCATGCAGGTCACTGCTTGTGCTGCCGTTGAATTTTACACTGGATTCTGTGAACATATAACATTTTTAGGCAACAGTCTAAAGTTTTTTTTTGTCTTCCTGAAGGAGTGTGGGTGTCGACTACCGGCCAACCCATAGGTAGGTGTTTGACCTCCACTTGACAACACACAGAAAAGATCCTGTCTTTCCATTTTAGTGAATTAGTTGTTTTTTTGCATGTTGTTGCATAACTGTGAGTTGATCAAATTGCGGATAGATTTTGTGTCTTTGCCATGTGATCATGTGCTTATCTTGAAGAGCTTGTGTCACAGAAATGGGCCTGCAGTCTATGTGGCCAATAAGCTGATGACAGTTAACAGCACGTGTTATCACTGATTCATAATGGCTGAGGCTGCTGATAATTTGCTGCTTGAGACAGATGGCAGCCTTGAATAGATTCCAGCCTCCCTCTGCTATTGGTCAGGCTTGGTTTCATAGCACCACCTCCGGGTCGACCTGCAACTCTCACTGCAGTGTCGGCTATGTGCTGCTCACTCAGTTTCATTCAGCTTCAGATTGTGTTCTGCAAAATGTATTCATCCACCTTATGTCAGATGTTTAGCTGTTCAATAAGACGATGACATTGAAATTAATGCAGATCATATTAAATTCATTTTTTAGCTGTTTTTATCATTATTGTTGTTGATGATTATAATTATTATTATTGGTAACACTTTGTATTAGGGCACACATAGTAACCATTAACTATTTGCTCAAAAGCATGCATATTAGTGGCAATAGGCTATTTATTAGTAATTACTGTGGTACTACCACATGTGGCTAACTCAGCAAATCATATAGAGATCATAATTCATGACAAAAACCTGACATACTATCAATAAGCAGTGATTAGGAGGTCATGGGGGAAAATGATTATATCCCTTTTATTTCACACTCAATAAAAAACCCACTCACACTCGCTAACATCTGGCTTTTGTAACATGACGTGGAGTGGAGTTGTGGTTGAAGTTAATGACGCTGGCTTGTTAATAATCTTAAATACGTTCCTGTTGCTCTACAGTAATTCATTATAAAGCTGTTCTGTCACACATTTGATCTTTATCAAAATATTGCAGCTTCACTTAGCCATACTGCAATTTCAATTAAATTTTGATTAATTTTACAGCCGTAGTTCCCTTATATAAAGTGTTATCATTGTAGGTGTACAGAAAATGCGTGCAGATATTTATGTCAAAACATTTCTATAAAATAGATCTGTTCTGTGTTGGAGCAGGCGGGTATGGGCCTCCATTGTCAGCAGGTCGTGGAACCCCCACACAACCTCCATCACCTTTCAACGCATTCCTGGTCACGACCCCGGCAGGCGGCTTCGCTGCACCTCAGGGCTACCCTCAGCAGGGCTACAGCACAGCACCTCAGTTTGGTCAGTAATACTGATACGCTCACTCATTATGAGACTTTGGAGTTGTCATGACATCACTACAATTTGCTTACAGGTAATGTAGTATAAAATGTATAGGATTACACTCTGAATTGGAGTTTATGAAAACTGATATTGTTCTTTGACAAATATAACAAATAATCTACTGTGTTGAAATTCCCTTTCTTTGCCAAAAAGTGTTTTTATCCCTAGAAGTTTCCTTTAGTAGTTATTAAATCAATATTTCTTTTAAGCTCCTAACTTCTGTAGGTAGCGTTTTTTCCAAGCAAAAATGTGTTTAGTGATTTAATCTATGTCAGGTTTTCCAGGCAGCTTTTGGTATTACTGTGGTCAGGGAGGAACCTCCACCTTATCAGAGATGGACAGTGTGACTCAGAGATAGCCAGAATTTCATGAAATGTTGCCTGAAAGAGACTGTGAGGGGAGTATTTGCTTCCAGCTAGTAAAAATGACAAAAAAAATACTAGAAAAAAACACTGGAATAAAGCCCAAAACCATCAGTGACAAGTGTGGTGGCAGAGTGGTTCCAATCTGATCTGGCAGCTGATATTTCAAAGACATGTGGATGTGCAGCTTGTAGTCTTACAGCCCAAAATGAGGAGAAGAAATAGATTAATACCTTGACTAGAAGTGTTTTGTTTTTTTTATGACATGGTACATTGTTCAAAATACGACTGAAGTCAAAGACTTTTGTGTTTTACTCAGGGACTGGTCTAAGGCGTTTGTACCTATGCGTTGTAAGCCATATGTGATACTGCACCACTAGCAAATTATATTTAGGGGGAAAATCCTAAAAATGACCATATTAATTTCCAACAGGTTACAGTTTTGGCACACCCCAAGCAGACCAGTATGCTCCACAGGTTCCTCCTCCGCCCACCACTCCAGGAACTGCACCTCTGGGCTTTGCCCCCGCCACCACACCAACTCAGGACTTGAGCAAAGCTCCCACTGGGCAGCCTGACTTCCCTTATAGCCAGTATGGTAAGAAAAGCATTGTGCATTAAGCAGTTTGCTGCCCTTTTCTCTCCCATTTACTATTTTATTCACCCCCCGGCCCTGACCATCTCCCTGGATATTTTATTGGATGCAACTACACCTCATATAAGTGCATATCTACAACCCTTAGACAAGCAGGAGCTTGCTCTTGGTACCATTTAGCTTGAACAGCTCCACATGCATACATGCTTCTTGCATACATGAACCCCTCTGGCTCTGCCGTGAAGATGCTGCTGAAGTTTCACCATATCCAGGAGTCTTCAGCAGTCATTTCTGACAAGTTTTTCCAGCTGGGCTGTGGATTGGGAAAAAGATTGGTAGGTCTTGGTAGGTTTGAATTAGATCATCCTGCCTTGCAATGTTTTGTTTTTTTCTTGTTTTGCATTTTTATTTTATTTTGATTTTCAATGGAGTGCAACCTTCACCTGACGGACTGTACTAGACATTTGGTTCAGATATTCCTACCTTTTGATTGCTCCCTCCTCCTCTTCCTCCCTGTTGATGACTGTGCTGGCTTCTTTTCCTGGTCTTGGCACGATCGCCGTAGAAGAGCACCAGCATGAACGTATTATGCCCAAGAAACCCTATTTCGGGAATTAGGCATGTCCAACCTGCCAAGCTGCCTATCAAAAAAATATTCGACATGTCCATCAATTTATTACTCTGGAGCTTTGCATGCGTGTCTGCAAAATGTGAACTTTGCCCCTCTGCCTTGTAAAAACATGCAGGTATTAGTTAGAGTTTTTGGATAATGTGTCTGCAGGTTGTTATTTCTGGTGGGTGTCTTTGTGGTCTTTGAGCTAGACTGTTGGTCTAGTTTAACATTATCTTTGGACTTTGCGCAATCAGATTTTGTCAACTTGTATGGATTTAAAACAAAAAAAAGAGATTTCATTAAGCCAATCTAGCGTCTATTTAGAAAATCATATCTCTGATAAGGTTCTGTGATTCAAAACATTTAGGATGTAGATTCTCCTGTGACATGCTGTATACTCCTGCAGGATTAAGGCTGGAGGTTTTCAGCTCTGAACCAAAATGGAGACGGATGCTGTGAAAACTAACCAGCATCCATGAAAAGGAACAAGCCCAGTCTTTATTGAACACTCTGCCTTTCAGTCACATAAGCACACTATCGGATAAGAGTCAGATGTTCATTTAGAAGCTACATTCAGTTTTGTTGGCTGGCTGGTTATTTTTCTTCTGACTTGGCTTACAACTGCATCACACTGCTGGATCCACATTTAAATTCAGCCCTGTGATCGCTGTCAGTCAAGACAGGTGCTCATCTTGTTCAGTGTTTCCTGCTTGTGCTTATCTTCCATCCAGCTTTTGCATTTAGTGTCCGCTGCCTGTTCAGGCACTGAGTCCAGTAGTCCAAGTCAGTAGTAATGACACAGTCTTGGAATGTTTTTGTGAAATGAGCAGAAGATCAAAAAAGGCTGATGATGTTGACACAAATCATGCACCTATACTGTCACAATAGCAGGAACTGGACATTTTAAACCATGTCAGGTTAGTAAATGGTTGAGGTTAGACAAAACAAATTTAGTTTCAGTTAAAGTTTAGCTGGGCTTAGTTTAGAAAATAATTTTGTTCAAGGTCAAACCAGTGGTTTTGCATGTTTAATTCAATGCCAAACATTTTCTCATGCACACCACATATTTTTAATGATTCACACCTTCCCAGCAGTCACTTTACAGTTAACTGTTATTACAGAACATTGAAAAACTCAATTCTCAGGTTATCCAATCAAATAAACATTTTGTTGACTTTTTGTCTGTGATGCAATCAAGAATTGTGAGAATTGAATTACAGAGCAACATATTTTTCATGAACGAAATTCAGTCAAGCCCATGTTGGACTTTTGGATTTGATTTCTTTTAAACAATAAAGTTAAATAAAGTTAATATAGTTCACGGGAGCTTTTTGGCAAATTCTGGATGTTTTAATCATCTTTGAATGACCCAGGAATCGCAGTCCTCTTAGCACTCGATCTGATATCAAGTTACTTTGTCCTGCAGTTACTCAAGTAACCTAAAGTTTAAGATAAACAAAAACATAATTAATGCATACTTTGCACTGTATAACTAGAGTACACAAAACAATAATGCAATATGATGTGAAGTTAAAGCAAGTTTCAAGTTTATTTCAAGTTGATCACATCAAGCTAAAAGTAATGGAGCCCGGTGGCGGCTTAGATGATGGGAAATGCACAGCAACAATGTACCTATGTAAATTGTATTTTACAACCTGTGCAAAGCCACTGGTCAGGGCTCAACGATAAGGATTGCTTGCCTGACAGAGGCAAGCAAAATACGACATTATGTTAGTATATCTAGCATATCACTTGCCCAAACTAGCAAGAGGGAATAAAAAAATGTAACACACTGGGTTTTTTTTTTTTCCTAGTGCTGGTGATGGAAGTAGCAAAAGAGTGAGCCATCTTGCTTCATTCTCACCTCTGTTGAGAGTTGCACATGTACAATATCGATCAGGCCCCCACAAGAAAAGTATGTTTATGAGCTGGAGCGCACACAAGTATATTTGAGTTATCCTCAGAAAAAGGAGTTTAGTTGGGTGGCATTCAAGGATGTTTAAGAAAAGACTTTTGAGAGCAAAGCAGATCCAATTACCTTAAGTCTTTGTTGTTGTTTTAACAGCTAATAAATAGAACAATTTGAATAGGGTCAGTTAAAAATTGACGTCAGGCAGGTAGATTTCCAACCTATTGAAAACCTGCTGCTCGATTGTTCTAGTTCCTGTTTCTAGCTGCTTTGTTCTGCTAATATTTTCTTGGCTGGAAAACATAATTCTTTCATCTCAGCCGATCATGCACATTTCACAAAATTTCATGAGACCAGGCTGGCATGATTTAAGAGTCAGGCGTGCTAGCAGATAGCTCACACTCTCACACTCCATTTTGTTTTGACTTCCAGATGAAGCTGAGCAGTGTCGCCTCTCCAAGCATAGTGCAGACGCAGTAAATGAGTATAAATGTACAGCTCTGTTAGCTCAGTAAGGGGGGAACTATGTAAAGTAGTTGGCCAGTAGTATCTGGGTTCAGTCAACCTGGTCTCCTCATCTCCCTGATAGGCTTGGGTAACTACCCTCAGGACCCCTCTGCCTACGGACCAACGCGTCCTTCTCACAGTTATGGTCAGGATGAGCAGGGAGGATATAGTGCAGGTAGGTGCCAGCATTGTCTTCTCCAACCACAAAAAGTAGCATTTGTTCAGTACTGTAGTATTTATAGAGCTGCAACCTGGTTCTTTTCCTCTTTTGCTTTTCGTTTTGTATTTTGCATGTACATTCTGCATGTACATACAAATTACTGTGTGTACTCTTGTATAGTAAAATACAGCCGCCGACCTTCTCACAGCTGAGTGGATTTGAAAGACAATAAGATGGCATTACATTAAAATGTGACATTCAGAGCTCAAAACATGTCCTGTCCCTCAGCGGCTGTGGCTTTACTATACCAAGACCAACCATGTCCTCTTTTTTTGTCCACTCTCTCTGTCTGCATTGCTTTGCTGATAATAAAAGGATGATCTAATTGTCAGAAAATTTGTTCATGGTTCAGTTGTCTCTATGCATCAGCAGTCCATTCACCCGTTGTTTTTTTTCCCATGTACTGTCTCCACATTGTAGCTAAAGGGGTGAGAAAGGAAAGAAGATTTAAAGGAGGACACGATGCCAGTACATTTCCAATTCCTCTGTGGTTCTTCTCTCTGGTGGTCCTGTTGGATCACTCCCTGTTATTGCACTTTGAGCACCCCAAAAGAAATGTGTATTTTCTAACTTTTCCCCCCCTTTTTTTCTTTCTTTCTATTTTATTGTATTTCCATTGGAGTTATTTATCGTGTTCCCCACTCCAGTACTTAGTGGAGACATCTCGAAATCGAACTGGATGTTACCAGGGCAGGAAAATTACCATTCACCAGCAGAATGCTGGAAAGATTTGGCGGCAACTGGTTTTCATATTCTACCAGCCATTTGGTAGCAAACCACTCATTTGTTTTTCCATCTTAAAAGCCCTTTGGCTTGGACAGTGACTGCTAAATTTTGGGCTGCAGCAGCCATTTTTTCAGGCAGATTAATTTCCTCCCCTGGCTGTCACTTTGGTTCCCCTGTCTGTTCACAGGGAGATAGTGCCATCCAGTGTCTGTGTAGAAGAACATTGTGCGTGTTGCACTGATCATCAAGAAAATCTAGATTGTTTTCCTTAATGAAGCCCATTTAAAAATGATCATTACATTCACCTTTAATCGACATTTTTCTCTATAATTGTTAACGATAACGGGCTCATTGAAGGAAAATAGTATTTAAATCTTGAGTAAAAATCCACCATGAAACCTTTAAACTCTTAAGAAATGCACATTGTCTTGGTCCATTTAGTTTAGTGTCACGGTTCCTTTATATCTAAAGCTCCTATCATGAATACATCTTAGATCCCTTCATAGACAAATAATAAAAGTATATAGATATTTTTAATTGTTCTAGATCCCAATCTATCTGGAAACATAGATCAATTCAAGGTTTAATAACAAAGTTTACAGTGAAAATAAGCAAAAATTCACGAGGCTGGTTGTAAAGTTGATGCTGGGACAAGAGTCAAATGATGAACATTTTGATGTGATGTAACAATACTTATAGCTACAGTACTTTGACAGCACAATTGTTGACCAAATCAACCAAAAATAACAATTAGGATACTGAAAAGTGTAAGGATGAGGGTGGATTTTTCCTTAACATTGCAATTATGCAAATGGTAAACGATTTAACGCGGTAAGGCATCTCCCTGAACACCGTGTGATGAGTTGACATTAAAATTCTTGTGTCTCTCCTCCTCCTCAGGGTATGGGCAGGACCTGGCAGCCTTCGGTCACAGCTTCGCAGACCCCAGCCAGCCAACGGCCACGTACGGGGCCCCGACAGCACAGCCCGCCGCTGCCCCCCAGCCCGCCGCCAGTGCGTTCGGCAGAGGGCAGAACCACAACGTACAGGGCTTCCACCCGTATCGACGCTGAGCGCCACATCTGAGCAGGGCTGCTGTGTAAAGTTCAAAAACAAAAACAAAAAAAGAAGTCAGGGAAATGTGTGATTTCGCTAAAAAGCAAAACTGGAGTTATGGATTGTTTGTTCTAAGGGAATGTTGAATGCACACAATTTGTGAAACAGAAACCTCTGTGAAAGCAGGTATTCCAGTAAATTCAAATGGGGTGTAAAGAAACCCAGGGTTTTTCTTTTGCATTACTTAATAAGGAACGTTCAGCAGAAAGAAGCTTTTATCCCCGACCCCCCCACCCCATGTTTTATAGTAGAACTTAACTACTTTGCAATAATTTTGATTGTCTGGTCAAACACTAGCACAGAGACTATATGTAAAGAGACTTGCATATAAATATGTATATTTATGGTGGACACAAATGAAAACAGGGTCTCAAGTTTCCTCAGCTTTAAATTCTAGGGAAAAAATGTTTTTATTTTTCATTTGGTGACTTTTGTTTACTTTCTGAGCCTTTAAAGTTTGTTTAAAATGGAGATTATGAATATATATTATACACAAACTGTGCAATTTTTTAAAAAGAGAATTTTGTACTATAAATGTACACTTTGCTTGTTTTTTTATTTAAAGATGTAGACTTCCCTCAGGTGGCTCTTTTGGGTGCATTTTTTGCACTTACGCAAAAAGAAAAAAAGGACAAATTATTACAAAAATAAATGTTTTAAGGATACAGTGCTTGTACCAGTTGTTTGTATTTGCTTGTTGATGAGTTTGCTTACTTGGTGGAAGACCGATATCATGTAGCTAATTGAGAGGAATCAAGTCATTTAATTCATCAGAAGATTGATGCAAAAATAATGAATGATTAATCCTTTAAGTCATTTTCAAAGCAAAACAACACATTCTGTTCTAGCACCTGCAAGGTGAAAATATGCTGCTTTTCTCTGTTGTTATTGTAAATTGAATATCTTTCAGTTCTGGACTGTGGAGTAGATAAAATAAGATTTTTTTTTTAAAGACAGTGATAGACAATTTCAACACAAAATGTTTAGAGAAAATAATCAAAATATTGACTGATAGTAAAGAAGAGGGATCATTGGGAACCTTTTCTGAGATTAAACTAACTGAATTCCCTCATATATTCAGGTGATTTTAAGACAAAAGAGAAGACCGGCATTTCCCAGTTTGTATTGTTAATATGGTTTAATACAGCCACAAAATAGCAGGAGGAATAGTTCCACTGTAAACAAAAACGTGCCAGTCGCAGTTAGGAAGAAATAACAGCTGATGATGCCTGATGCCTGAAGTTCACAGCTGACAGATCACATCCGGGTTAAAGGTTGTAATCATGGAACGTTTGATTCCTGAAGCTATTTCCGCGTTGTTAGCATATTAGCATCAAGCTCCCTGCTCTCTGGAAAGTAGTTGACTTCTGCAATTTATTTCCATCCTGACCGTTGTTTTCAACACAGGCGTCTTTTCGACAGCAGGAGAAAAGCGTTCGAGGTCTTCTGGGCAGAGAGTGTAAGCTAAAAATGAACGAGTGTTCACTGTTTTGATGTGTTTCTATGGAGAAGTAACGTACAGTTTTGGTACGTTAGCTAACGAGACGCTAGTCCCTGCCTAATGGGCGGCTAACTAGCTAGCTCTACGTAAAGAACAGTATAAATAGAAGGATTTAAATGTTATTTAATCAGGGTTTGTGAGGTTCGATGGAGAGGAGAGTCTTGTTCAGATGTTGTCTGTGTGGTGTGGAGCTGTCGGTCAGTTTGCGGACTGGATCGATGAGCTGATGAGTCAAAAAGGAAACTGAAAGTATTTGCTGTTAAAGCGTTATGACAGGTGTGTGTTAAAACTGTCGAAAATACCACAACGAGAT
>CAEMYA010000488.1:3010678-3052946 GCA_903131615.1 Diplodus sargus
TTATGTGGTGTGTCACACTTCTATCTACAAGAGGAAAAAAAAAAAGTCACATACCACATTTTTATGTGTATTGAAAAAAAAAGGTATTTTTATGATTCTTATGCATTCATAAATGGTGGAAATATGTAGCGACCTGTTGCTGTTTCACTCGCTTGCTTTAATTTTCTGGGGAGCTTCTTTTTCTTCTGCTGCTGAGGACTTTTGCACATATTACATGTTTGCCTTGGTGCCAACAAACTGACCAATAAGATGATGTTTGACCCAACTGTTGGCGGTCTGAGGTGCCTTGTAAGAGTTTAAGAGTGCCTGCTCATATAGTGAATATCAGGGAATCTGTCTGAGGACCTACAACAGTAAAATGCCTTGTTACATGTGTGTCTGATGACCATCTGTATCATGACCCGAACATGGTGAAATGTATTCTCAGATATTGAAGAAATAAACGGAAGTGAACAATCTTTTTCAAAGTCTTGTCACCAAATGAATTATTCATAAAAAGCAGTTTTGATGTAATTCTTTAAATTAACTATCCAGCCCAGTCGGCATGGAAAAATGTTGCCGTTTCTGCAGCCCGCTGATTCATCACATTTGTACTTGTCATAGGCTACGCACCATAGTGACATTCAGGAAAGCAGATGGAGACTGCTGTCAACATTTTGAAGGAGGCCCCTGCACATCTCCAACCATGTTCGTTCAATGAATGGTATATTAAGCCAAAATGCTCTTTTTCTAACCCTGACCACGTTGTGTTTGTGGCTAAATCTAATCTGAGGATGAGCACGGTATTAACGTAAAACAGAAAATTGAAGCTAAAGAAATGTAAAGTTTCAACATATCTGTAGTCTGGAGGAACATAGGCCTACTTTGCCAATATTTATCCTGGCGATTGGGTTGAAATAACTCCGAAATGTTCAGCCAGTTTTAGGCCTTTGATAGTGACACAGTCAAGTTGTGAGCCAATTTAAGGAATCTCATTGAAAATGATATATTCCACGGTGGTCTAAAGTTACAGGTGGAGAATAAACAGTCACAATGTTTTAAGTTTTATCCCCTTCATATATTTCTTGTCATGTTTTAACCCTAACTCAAGACACATCTGTATTTTAATACAACTTTCTCCAGCAGGGAGCAGTAGTTCCAAACAAATTGTGGTCAACTCTTCAAAACCTCAGGAGATGTTATAACAAAATTAAAGCATGCGAGGATAACGTGTTGGAAGCCACTGAGAGGCATTTGTTGAAAATCAGATTGATTTTAAAGTTTCTCTTGGTGACTCTATACCTTCATAAATATGCAGTCAGTCAGCTCAGGGCCAACAAACACTGAAAACACAAATAACTAATGATAATTTTTATATTTACTGACTCAGTGACAGCAGTGATGTGGGATGTTAGTTCATATGTTGACAAATCTTTTAGGAGAGATTTTTTTTTATAGCAGCATTTTGGGACAGAGGATTCTCCAGTCAGAGAAAATTAGCTTGAAAGATAAAGTATTACGTAAAGTTAACAATCTACTTGAGTTCTATAGACTTCAGGCTTAAAACAGTTGTTCTCTGATCTTACCTTTTTAAACAATGTGGTTATTGTTATTATCTTGTTTATAGAATATTGGTAATTATAAAAGAAAGCATTATTTATGCACACTTATTCATATTCAGGATGATGTAAACATGATACAGACACTGTACATATGGATGAAAACAAACTTTAAAATGACTAAAGATAATAATTAAATAGATTTTATTTTCTTAAAGTAGAAAAATGTTTCTTTATGGTTTTCATTGTATGCGTTGTGTTTGTGCAGTGTTACACCTCCAAGCATGAACAAAGAGCCAGAATTCATTCAACCTTTAAAAACTTTATTTCCATCTACTTCATAAAAATGAAAAAGAAGTATTTAAATGTAATAAAACATCACATTATCAAAGTATTTATAAAAAATATACATATTACAAAATAAGGTTAAGAAATGAAACCCCTTATAAAGGGAATAAAGTAAAAGCGATCAATATGACTGAAACATGAGTTATCATATAGCATAGCATAGAGATATGACGACTGATCAGGAGATCATTAATGTGCAGATTGGAATGAAATCAGTCTTTTGTCGACATTTAAGTGCATGATGTCGTCTTTGGTCCGGTATGAGACTGATCTGCTTATTGTTTTATTGTGGCAGGTTTGATCTTCAGCAGAGTTGTCTTCAAAGAGACGTTCTGTCCCTTTGAGGACGTCCAAAACATCCCTCGTCTTCTGGACTGCTGCGGTCTGACCGCGCTCGGCCTTCTGGGATATCTGCCGTTGAGGTTCGAGTTACCACAGCTGCTGAACCACCAACCGCCTGCAACAAAAGAGGGGATTTTTTTTTAATATAAGAATGCACTGACCTTCAGTTTTCACATGTTTTTTTTTGCTGGTGTTGAGGTTTATTTTAAGGATTGAAGAATCTACAAATGATCAGAGACAGTGAAGCAGTCGCACCTGAGAGCAGCTCGGCACAGTTGAGGTCTGCAGCGAGGTCGTTGTCTCTGTCGGCCGTGGAAAAAGGAAGACCAGACACTTCGGTCGACATTATTTTCTCCTGACTGCCGGATGAAGCGTCCTCCTGCAGGTGGAGACTGAACTTCTCCTGCTCTCCCTCAAGCTGGAATCGATAACGAGCCGCCTGCTGCTGCTGCTGTCCCGCCCAATCAGAGACCTCCACCTGCAGGACGTACTGGCCTTGTTTTGAGAGGGAGTGGATGTTCTCCAAGCCCAACCAGAAGTCACCTGAAGGACGAGAACAATCAGATTAATTTTGAGGTCTAACGATGCAGATTTTAAAGAGCTTTTTTCAGCTTCTTCAGCTCGTGCTCACCGTTCAGGCTGCCGAAGCCTCTCTTGTAGCTCTCCCACAGCTGGTTGAAGTTCTGGGATCCATCGAGACGTTTCTGGATGATGGTCCATCCACCTTCTGCAGAGAAAGCAGAGGGAAACGGTTTAGAACGGAGGCTTAGAACGCTCCACAAGTTTTATTTTACTGATGCTATATTGCAAAATGTCTCTCTGTCTACTGAAGGACAAATGTCAGATTCTTAGCTGTTTTAGGGCAGAGCTGATATCCTTTCACTATTTTGATACTTTCACTCAAGTTTTTGGATTCTGGACTGTTGGTTGCTTAAAGGAACCAGGGGACCTATTCGACTCACCTGAAGTCATTTCACAGAGGGCGTTGAAGGGCTGCGAGCCCTCCGGTTGGATCGTGTAGACGCCGCTGGCTCGCTGCCCTTGTTCAAACAGATCGTGGCAGTCTCGGGCCAAACCTGAGGAGATAGCAGAGCACAGAAAATTCAGTATTCGAGTATTTTTTACATTTATTTTTTTATGTTCAGACTGAAACAGTGGAGCCGACCAGCCGGTTTTCAAGAGTGATTCATTGCCTTACGTGTTATTAAAGAGCAAAGTTAAGTGTGTCATACAAAGGTACAGTTCAGTACAGAACAGTGGGTGTGCTTTAACAGCTGATCTTTGGACTGCATGAGCTGCTCTGCCAGCGAGTCAGGTATTATAAACTCAAGTGCAAAGGTGAACTCGTTTTTACAACTTCTCTTAGTCAATGTTATCTGTCAACGTGCACGCCGTCAGGGAATCATTTTTCACCTCAAACGCACGTCAAAAAATGATTTGAGGAGATTTTCTTTAATGAGGGCAGAGTTAACTGAAGGATCAACAGTCGAGGTCCAGTTCTCTCTCTTTTTCTTTGCAATGCGCATCTTCCATCAATTTTAAACCTGTTTTTTTGAACACTTTGTTTTCTCACCTGTTATGCTGTGCTCCGCCTCTCCTCTCAGCACCGTCTCTTCGTCTCTCCGTCTGTGTGATTTGACTCTCTTGTGTCCAACCTGGTGAAGCATGGAGACAATGAGATTATCACTTTGTCACATAATGACAGTAAGGTATCCTGTTAATCCTGCAAAAGCTCAAAATCCTTGCTAGTGTTTTCTAGTCAAAATATCACGTTACAGTTAGAATAAGACACAATATCCTTTTTGTTTTCTTATGATGGCAGACGTGTGGTTAGCTCTAGCTCTCAGATTTTCTCTCTTTGGCCTCCGGCTGGTTCTCTTACTGGTAAACGTGGGCTTAGTCATGTCAGGTGTTCTGTTAAATGTGGTGTGGCTCACCTTGCTCTGCAGTGTCTGCAGGTGCAGACTCTGCTTTTCCAGTTTGTCTTGTTGCTGCTTGATTTTCTCCACCAGCTGATCGATGCGTCTGTTCTGAGACAGCATCAGCCTCTGGAAACAGAAAGAAAAGAATATTAATTCTGGGAAAGTAGGTTTTTTTTTGTCATATTTGTTTTTTAGCTAACTACCATTTCGTGTTTTTTCACTTATCATCTTTCTTAAAGTTTAAATGATCTCTGATGGATCTGGACACTTTTTTAGATCATTAATTCCACATTTTTAGCAATCTCATTGTATTAATCGTGACATGACACATGTAATATTTCACATTTAAGTGAAAGAACAACATGTATTATATATTTTTCTCTCACCTGGATAAACGAGACTCCTGTGTGGTCACTTATGTTGCTGTCCACAGCTGGCACCTCATCCACCTTCTCCTCCAGCCTCTCCATCCTGGTCTGGACGTCCTCGCTCTGCCTCTTCATCTCCTCCGCCTTCACCCTCACCTCCTCGGCCAGCTCTGCCACCAGCCTCTCCCTCTCCTCCACCTCTTTGCTCCTCGCCTTCAGAGCCTCGCCTTGCTCCTGCTGCCTCCTCTCCAGGTCGGCCACCGTGCCGTTGAAGGCTTTCAGTTTGGCGTTGACGTCTCTCATCTGGGCTTTGGTCTTGTCCACGTGCTCCTTCAGACCCTGGCCCAGCTGCAGGAGGCCGTGAGCCACCACGTTCACGTCGTCCCAGGAGGCATGCTTGTCCCGGCCCGGCAGAGCTCTCCTATCTGTGGGGAAACCGGCTGCTGCGTGCACCAGGATGGTCAGCAGGAGGATGAGGAGCTGTGGCATCTTCATCTTGAGAATGTTGTTTCAGTTTGAAGACTGGATCTGATGTCTCTCTGTGTCCCTGATGTCTGCAGCTGAATGGCAGTGTGAGGGCTTTTATAGCTCAGTGCTGCAGCAGAGGGCTGCTCTGATTGGCTGTCAGAGCTTGGAGGTGGAGATGAAGAGAGGCGGGGGTTGTGGAAAGTCTTTCATAGAGGTCTCCCTGCTGAGGACTTGTGCAGTGATGCAATCAGTGCTCTGAATTACTGATTAAACGGTCGCTGCAACAAGCCCTGTGCTCAGATTTGGAAACGATGAGATTGACTGTCTTGTTTTAGAACTTATTAACTTTCCGTCATGAAATCAAGTTATATTCTGAAAATGCATTTGGCTGCATGAACAGATCATTTCACTAGACTTCAGCCAGTTTCTCCTCTGATTCAGTCTTATTTCTTGTATCTCGAAGGTTCTCTGTGGAACGTCTGTGTGGTGTGGGAAGCCAGTCTTTGTGTGAGCAGACTCCATTTCTCAACTAGTGTTAGCTTCTGTTGCTCTCTGCTAAGGTTATCCACTCTGCTAAAGTTTCACATTATGTTACAATCCACTCACCTGTGACCAACTGAAAAGTGATTAATGAATGTAAATTGTATAAATAATTACCAGGTATGAGGGGTAACAAAAATGATAAAAATAGAAGGTCACAAAGAAATGTGAACTGAGAAATTAAGTGATTTCATCAATTTAAAGACAATTCAATTTAACAAGTCATGACATGATGAAAACAGATCCTTGTTTTATCATTTAAAGAACCTGTTCCTGGTACACCCTCAAATCATGACCCCAGTTGTCAGATTTAGTATCTTTGTCCTCCACAAATAAAACCCAGACAGCTGAATCTTGCGGTTTTTCTCAGCGGGTGAAGCCTCCGCTTGCTGTGTGTCTTCAGCATGAATGAGGAATGCTGGGGGGAAAAAAAATCAAAGATGGAGGAGTCAGTGTGAGAAGTAGGGGAAAGTTCACCCCTCAGGCCTTTTTACACACTCATTCCTGACAACAAAATCCAACAATCACACACGCATGCACACACCCAGACACAAGGCACGTGGTGCCCTGATGAGGTGCAGATGCCAAACAGTCAGACACACACATGCAGAACATTGTGGCAAACCACTTTTCTCAGAACAGGGAAACACATGACACGCTTTCCAGCAAAAAAAAAAAAGCCCCAAATGAGACATTTGTAGTTTCTAAATTGTGAGAATGTAGTGCTTTTCTTTGTCTCATGTGATAGTTGACTGGATATTTTGGGGTTTTGGACAAAAACAAGTCATTTAAAGACACTAGTGCATTGCCCGTAGGAAGTATGTATTCCTAAAGAAAAGTGGGAGGTTAAGTAGCTTTTTCATTAATGGCCAAATGAGGTTGTGTTTGAAGGTGGGACGTCATGAATATTTTTGATTTTACCATTATATTTCACCTTAAAAACTATTTACCTTGCCTTGTTTGGTGTCATTATTTTCAGCACAACCTCACATGTGTGACTGTACAGTTATTTTCTTTCCATTTTGACATACTCTATTAACACAATGGACCTAAAATCACAAAAAACATAAAATCAGAGTAGGAAAAAGTTAGATTTTTTAATGTGAAAACCACAAATATGTTTAACAAACCATTTTTATTACTTATAATGCACACATAAATTGTTGTTTGCTAAAGTTGTGAAATTTACAAAGTTATATGTAACTTTTTACATTTAAATGTAGGCAATGCCTCAGGCTCAGGGCTGCCTCAGCGTCTCCCTGCCTGCTCAACATTCAGCAGTCTCCTCGTTGTTTTGACTCACAAAACAAAAAAAAACACTCCACTAAACACTAAACCAAACACTACATAACGCACTCTCTATACACTCCAAACACGCTAAATGTCACAAATCTCTGAACTCTCAAAACTTGCTATCACTATCACTGTGTCTTTCACGTCACTGCTGCTGTCACTTCCATCGCCGTCCCTCCCACAACTCCCCCCTATGTTCGCGAAAAAGCGTGGCGGACATTATTGACCGTAAGTCTGGTTTTGGACGCACCGGCGCGTCGAGTCAGGAGGTGGGCCATGGGGGTGGGCTAGCAGCTAGCTTCACACGAACATCCACAGATTCCGATTCCAGTTTGTTGTTCTCGTGTCTCCAGATCTCCTCAGACCCGAACAGACTCGGTCCGGACTTGTTTAGTCTCATTAATCCACAACAGTCAGTTTAGATGCACAGAACAGGACCGAACCGCCAGCAAAATCCCGGTCCAGCTCGCACCGCTGCAGGTATAAATCCACTTGTTTCTTAAGGTATGTTGTTGGGGTGGGCTCTGCAGTGATTGGCTCTAATGCGCATGTGGCTATGGTGGCTATGGTTGACAATGCTAGCGGAATTGGTAAATCATTTATGAAATCATTTATTAATGGTATCATTGTCGTCCAAGCAAATCCAACACCGCACACCCTTGAACCACGCAGCAGCCATGTTGAAAATCTCAGGTCAGTCTGATCCTGATCTGCAGAGATATTTGAGGCACACACAGACAGACAGACAGACAGACAGACAGACAGACAGAGATTGCTTGCTTTTATAGAGAGATCATATGTAAGAATTCCTTAAAGACCCTTAAAGAAATGTTGTTGCCTTGTTGTTCACCATGTTCACAATCATAGTTTAGTGTGTTAGCATGCCAACATTTGCTAATCTCGGCCTCGTGGTGGCGCTAGTTGAATAGTCAGTGGATCACCAACAACCCGGTCGCTAGAATAAACGTTGGCAATCTGTGTTTAGGCATTTGTTGCAACTTTATGTTTCTTTACGTTCAGTTTTCTAGTGTGTTACACACAGTGTTGTACTTTTGCTCTGGTTAGGTTTGGGCATAAGTAAACAACTTGGTTAAGGTTAGGAAAAGATCATGTTTTGACCAAAAATAGTTGTTTTGGTTGCTACAAACACAGCTTGAACTTGTCCCCAGGTCTTCTTAAAAATACCCGGTAATGTCACGCTTATAAATGTTGAAGCACAGCATGAACTGCAGCCACTGGCTTGGCAGCTTTCTTGCCTGTAACTCCACGACCATCCGCTCCACCTTCTGGAATGGAGTCAGTTCATAAACAAGTACAGTGAACGTGATAAGGTACTCATTGTCGAAATGTCAATATAGTAACTATGACATATGACAGGTACAAATGTGAGTGTCAGATGTTAGTAGTATTCATCCTCTCTGAACCATGAATGTTTGTACCAGTTTCATAGCAATCCATCCGATATTTAATTGGATATTTCGGTCAGGACCAAAGTCGAGGACAGAGCAGCATCTCCATCTATAGAGCCACGAGTCCAGCAGAGCGTGAAAACAATAACATGTCAACAAAAGGTAAAATGTCAGTGTGTTTAAAGTTCGACTTTAGTCACTGAGTAACACCCTGCTGTAAGACGAAACAACTATTATTTTCCTCAGGAGTTTGTAGAGACCAACAACAGATCTTTAAGAGAGTAAATATAGTTAACAGTCAGAAACCCGACTCGTGTCAACAAAAGGTAAAGTGTCAGCGTGGTTAAAGTTTGACTGTGGTCACTGAGTAACACACTGCTGTATGACAAAACATCTATTGACTCCATTTTTAAAAAACTAAAACTGAAAGAAACATATAATCCCTCTGCAGTCATTAATTATCTGCACTCGCACTCAGCACACAGTCAAAGAGAAACTATATATTGTATATTTGCATGACATTTTGCACAGTTACAAAGTGCATCGAGATAAAAACTAAGACAAACATTGACTAATATGAACCAGGATACCTGATCTGTGTTCTAAATATAGCCGCGGGACATGTACCTACTGTTACAACATTATTTTCTGTCAAAGTTCAGACTGCCCTGAAAGACGATGCTTCAAATACAATGACACTGTACTGCACATGACGGGTCCTGATCCCCCGTGATTCAGCGCACGTATCTGCAGGCTGCTGCTCTGCACGTATCCTCGGCCCTCCTGCTCTCAGCTGACGTGAGGCCCAGCATTGTGAGTAATGCTGCTCTCTCCTGAATCAGCTGGACGAGGTAGTTTCCACATTACTCGACTGCATCAGGACAAAGTGTTCGACTAGTAGACGAGGTTGTGTTTGGACGTGGCAGCTTCCATGTTCACGCCTCGGCCGGGTTACAATAACAGCTGCTTTCCTGCAAGTAAGAATAAACATTCAGGGGTTCAGAAGCGGGAAGATCAGAGTGTTTGTGTTTTAAATTTTGTGGTGGTCATCACACAATCCTGTAACTAAATCTTCAGAGTCAGGATGTTCTGAAACCAGTTCAGAAAATGTCTGTGCTTTGATCCAAGATTTTTTTACAGCTGTGAGCAAATTATGAGCCAAAATTCACAATAATCTTCCACATCCTTATTTTCTTTGATTTATGTGACTCTTTTAAGTGTTGATCAGTCGTTGCCCTCATGTTTTGCTTTTTGTTAATGCTACAGAAATACTGTCACGTCTCCAATTAAAGACTGCAGCTCATAAACAATACCTTTCAGCTAAAAAGAAACAAGAGCTGCAATTGCATTGCACATCATCATCTCCTCTCATCCTGGTTTCACTCTAATTTTATTTCAGAAACATTTTTATACTGAAGCATCATAATTAAGTGGTATTTGCTCAGATCACTTAAAGGTGGCAGATTTGGCTTAACACCACAGTAACCAGAATAAATGTTGGCACTGTGCATTTCCGCAAACCATCAATATGTTGCAGCTTTTCTTTAGGTTCAGTTTTATGTTTTGACAACACTGTCCTCATGCTCTGGTTAAGTTTAGGCAGTAAAACTTCTTTAAGGTTAGGAAAAGATCATGTTTTGCTGTAAAAAATGGCTGAAGATGTTCCCACTTTGAGTCAAAAACAACTGTTTTTTATTGGCACAATCCAAAAAAAACTTGCCAGTGGTGTCACACTTACAAATATTGAAACACAGTCTTGAACTGTGGTCACTGGCCTGGCAGGTTTCTCGCCTGAAACGTCCCCACCATCCCCTCCACCTCTCACTGCAGAAACTTTACATTTTATCCTGGAGACTCATGTCAATCTAGGCTGTCACCAGTGTAACCGGCCGAGAAACTTTAAGAGAATGATTTCCAAATTACATTTCTACAAACAAAGCTTGATATTTCCTACACTTGCTGAACTTTCACAGGCACATCCAGTGGACACAATAAAACCCATGTAATTGTACGTTCAAGTGAGGTCATTTTTCAACGTTCATCGAAGAAAAATATTCAATGAAACACTGAGGTTGATGATATTTGGTTTCCTGAAGCTCCATCTACACAAACTGATGTATGTTGATGTGTTTATGCAGTCAGACTCACAACTGAAAATTTCACCCTAAAAGCTCTCACAGGGCTTTCGGCCACCGTAGGCAGCTGCTTTTAGAGAAAAAAGCTGAGAAAATCAACTCTTATCGATCTAAGTTAGCTACTAGCTGGTGAACATAACAGAAAAAAAAACAGATCTTTAAGAGAGTAAATAATAAAACTTGCATTCACCAGGTAGCCTGAAACACAACTCCAAACTCAAGATAATGTTGCACTACACTGCTTTATAGATAGATAGATAGATAGATAGAAATACTTTAATGATCCCAGACTGGGAAATTATTTTGTTACAGCAGTTGTGGGTCCACAAATAAAACACTTCATACATAACATAAATAGAATCCAATATATACATAGTGTATATATACAGTGCACAGTGTGCTATAAACAATAAACAATAATAATATATACAACAAAACAGTAGAGAGAGCAGAGTTCTCTATCAGGCAGAGGTGAGAGAGTTGTTGTATAAAGTGATGGCTTGTGGCAGGAAAGATTTCCTGTATCTGTTGCTACGACAGCGAAGCTGAAGCAGCCTTCCGGAGAAGGTGCTCCGCTGTCTGACCAGTGTGAGTTGGAGAGGGTGGAGAGGATTATCCATGATGGATAACAGTTTTTTCAGTGTCCTCCTCTCCACCACAGCCTCCAGAGTGTCCTGTTTGCAGCCAATCACAGAGCCAGCCCTCCTGATCAGTTTGTTGAGTCTGTTGGTGTCACTGGCTCCAATGCTGCTTCCCCAACAAACCACAGCAAAGATAATTACACTGGCCACCACAGACTGATAAAAGATCTCCAACATCTTGCTGCACACGTTGAAGGATCTCAGCTTCCTCAGGAAGTAAAGTCTGCTCATCCCCTTCTTGTACACAGCTTCAGTGTTAGATCTCCAGTCCAGTCTGTGGTTGATGGTAACACCAAGGTACTTATAATCCTCCACCGCCTCCACATCCCTTCCCAGAATGCACAGAGGTTGGAAAGCCGTCTTCCTCTTCTTCCTGAAATCTATCACCATCTCTCTGGTCTTGCTGATGTTCAGCCGCAGGTGATTCTGTCCAGTCCACTCCACAAAGTTGTCTACCAGAGCCCTGTACTCCTCCTCCTGTCCCTCACTTATACACCCAACAACAGCCGAGTCGTCAGAGAACTTCTGCAGGTGACACGACCCGGTGTTGTGTAACACATTGTACATGTAACTTATGTGTAAATAAGTAACTGTTTGCTAACGAGTTAACCATATCCACTTTATAAGCTGATTGATTAAATGTCAGCGTGTTCACAGCTCATTTTGCGTCACGTAAGTCACCCAAAAAAACACTTAACACAGGTTTAAAGTGATGCTCCACCATAAAAAATATTTTTGGTATGAAGTATTTGCCCTCGCTAGACACTGAAAGTTCCATGCTGCATTCCCTCAATCAGTTCAACCATCTTAAAATAAAACTTAAACACTAGACCATCCTTTTTAATTGACAGGAACTTCAGGAATTTAAAGGACTTTTATGCTGTTAAGGTCACACTGTTAGGAAAGTACAGAGGGTGGACCCAAAACGCAGGACAGACAGTGTTTTAATCAAAAAGGGTTCGGTACACAGGTGATCATATTTTCAGACAGGCAAACAATACCAATAAGGGTCAAGCAGAGGCAGAGAACACGGGCAAAGTCAGGAAACCAGAAAATACACTAGGAGCTCAAGGAAAAATAATGCTGGAACGCTAGACAATCTAAGACGAACTGGCACAGAAGATGGGGGAGACAGACTACTTAAGCACACAGGAGGTGAGACAATGAGACACAGGTGAAACACATCAGGGCGGGGCAGGTAATCACACGGGAGGGAAGGACACAAGGACGGGAGGTGACGGACCTGGAACAGAGACAACACGGTGAGAAACAAAATAAAATACAGAAAGCACAGAACAGAAACTGACAAAATAAGAGGGGAAAAATTAGCTGGGGCGATGTGACACATGTGGTTCAAATATGAGATGAAATGAAAGACAATTTCTTTATATTCCTTTATCAAATTACAATCATGTTTTCTGCATGTGAAACAAAATGTGACGCGTGCTTACGTAGGCTCACTGTTTAGCGGCCAAGACCTAAGATAAATACGATGAACTCACTGACAATGACTTAATACACTCCAGTTCAAATTAGCCCTAATATTAACGAGTCAGTGTGGCAAAGTTCAGCTGTAGATGCTGAGTGCCGTCTTCTCCCTGCGTGTTTTTTGGGATAAGCTTTACACATACATCTCTGTATCTGTGATTTGAGATAGGTGGGTGACACTCACAGACAGATAAATGATAGAACGAGAGCATTGTCGCTAAACTTCAGATTAATTTTCCATCTTCTACGCATCCTCAAACAACCCTGATTTGTTTGCGAGGCTCGAGGGCAGATTAGAGTAAAACAGGACGTCCCATCGGATCTGCACATGCACAGTACATGAGCTTCCACAGCAGGGCGGGGAGTTGCTGGTGGGGGGAGACAGTGTTTTCAGGCATCAGTGGGTTAGTGTGTGAAAGGTGAGGGTGTTGTCACGTGCCTGGTATGTTGCATCAGCCTCTCGGGCAGAAAATATCCCTGGACTCTGTTTAGGATCAGACATGCACAGCTGGAGGGCGACTCGCTGGGAGACTGAGCCCCCAGTGACAAAAACTTCCCCAAGTGCTGCATTAAGATTGGAAATTATTTTTAGATTTAGTTTGGATTTTCGTACCAGTTACATCAAATGACACAGTCCATTCACTTAAACACAATAAAGCCATCAGCAGAAAGCCTCGAGGTAGTGAAGCAGAGACTTGAGCCAACATCAAGCTTATTGACCAATTTTGTATGCTGATAAATACACCGAGTAGAATTCTGTTTACGCATCCGCATCATCTTAACAATCCCTTAGCAAAAAGTAGCTTATTTAAGTGTACTACAAGTATATTTATTTTATACTAAAACTGAGGCAGTATACTTGAAGTGTACTTTTTATATACTATATTTTATATACTTAAGAAAAGTATAGTGAAGTATACTTGGCTTATACTGAAAAGTATAAAGAATAGTCTAAGACAAAGTACATTAATACTTAGACTTATACTTTAATACTAAAGCTTATACTTGTGCTTTATTATACTGTGGACTGTGGCGCAAAGACTCTTGGGTATTCTGTTGTTGTTGGTGTAATTGTGGTTTGTGAATGTGTTTGTGAATAAGATGATGTGTAAAATGGTTGCGGGTTAATTCACATCATTGTTATGTGGTTAAATTGTGTCAAATTAACAAAGATGATAAAAATGTTGGCACCGCGAGTGAAGGGGTGTTTTCTGGGAGAGACTTCCCGTCTGTTAACCTGTGGGCTTATATGGTAGTAACTGTTGCCATATCTTACTGCATTGTAAGTGCTAATATTTACAATATTTTGATGTAAGTACACATAAAGATTGAGTCACTGAGTTGTGCTGTATCTAATTTAGCAAAATAAAAATGTTTTGCACTACACATATTTGCTTTAAGGAATTACCCCTGTTATAAACTTACATGTTAATAAACTAAAATGTGGACTAGAAGTATATACTTAGTACACATGTTGTATATACATGAGTGTACTTGTTGTATACTTGAAAGTGTACTTCTGTAAACTTTAAATGACCTTATAAAGTATACTTAAAGTATACTTTTATAAACTCAAAATGTTCCAATTTAGTCTGAAGAAGTATTAAATTAGTATACTTTCTAGTACGCTACAGGTACATGGTCCATAGTATACTTGCTATACTTATACTCAAGCATACTTAATAAAATGAACTTCAAGTATACTACTTTTTGCTAAGGGATGGTATACACGATTAATGTGGATTAAAGGAAAGGAATAGTTAGATATTTATGGACTTTCACTTATTCGTGTTCTTGCCAAGAGAAAACGATCGTACTGAGATACGTCGCCAGGCCCAGAGGAAGAGCCCCAGGCCGATGGTGGATGGATTTACCATGTGTTTTTTTAATTGCACTTCTCCTTCTCGAATATACTAAACTAACACATTTGAAGCTACTGCTAGCAGTTAGCCCATCTTAGCATAGAGACTATAAACAAAGGGAAAAAGCTAGCTGGGTTTCTGTCTGAGAAATCCGCCAACCAGCACCTCTTAATCTCACAGATGTACACGTTATGTCTCATTTGTTAAGAACTTAAAAAAAAAAAACAGTTTTTGGTCTTCAGACTATTGCCAGGCTATTTCTTGCCAGTATCAGTAATTTACCGGAGCCTAGCTGAGCAAAGGTCCGGCAAAATGGTTAGTTAGTGAACTTTAGAGGTGCTGTTTGGTGGGTTCTGTTAACTTTTTTAACAGAGCAAGTCTTGTTGTTTACAGTCATTATGCTAAGCTAAGCTAACCAGCTGCGAGTGTCATATTTGTTGGACGTGTATGAGAGATATCAATCCTCTCATCCGGCTCTCAGCAAGAGAATGAACAAGCCTATTTTTTAAAATGTCAAAATTTTTCTTAAACCAAGATTTGCTTTCCAGTTTTTCATGTTCTAAACAGCCCGTTATATCTGTTTCCAATCTGCTTTTAAATGATCTTATTACAATCAAACAGACACAAATCGCAATAAATTCTAATAAGACATGCCATAATTTTACCTTAATGTTTTATTCTTCTGTTTGTTCATGCACATGTTTCCGAGAGTAAATAAAAAGTTTTGCAAAGCAGCCTTCAAGTCTGTCTTCTGTCTTCCAGCAGCCCTTCAGTACATTTGGCACGACAGAAAAGTGTGTGAAAGGTAGCGCTCGTGTACAGTTTCATATGCTGATGTCATGGGAGACGCCTTAAAAGCAGCTGTTATTTACAATTCAAAGGTTGATTCTCTGTTCGTTCACTTGCATCACACTGACCTTTTACCCAGATTCCACGCTCACACAGCATCTGTATCCCTGTGTTCCCGCACGTTTTGCGAGCTGCTGCCTTTTTTTCTCTTTTCTTTTTTTGCAATCCGATTCTCCAGCTTGAACTTTTACCTAGAAAGCAGCGTTGTTACCATCAATGCATCGTCTCCCTGATCAAAGAGTGTACTTTTCCTGTTTTCATCAGAGTGTTAATGAGGCCAAGTGGCAACAACTGTTAAACACTGTCTCTGTACTTTAAGGCTGTTAAATTAGCACCTAAAGCAGAAAGTTCATTTTCCTTGATGTTTCAATGTGTTTCATTTTTTCTGCTGTGCTTTAAAAAGTCTCCTTATCATTATTGTTTTTGATCAAGCAGCATCATCAAGCCAAACTAATTTGTTCAATACTTCTGACCGCTCCATTTTTTTCTTTTACTTACTTTAACTTAGTTTTTTACTCCTGTGCATCAAAAGAAAACTTTCGATCTCGACTTGTTACCATCCATGCAGTGAACTAAAGTGGATGTAGACTGAGGTGCTTCAAACAAACTCGTTCATACAGCATTTTGGCGTTTTGACAGCTTGTTTTTGAGGACAGCCACGTCTGAAGACGGGGTAAACAGCTGGCCATTCCTGGAAGATACAAGATACAGGAATTTACAGATATAGTGTAAATATAAAACAAAAATGTGTTCTGATTTCCTGTTAAAAAGACACACAGATACACTCAGTAACCTTACCCAAGTAAAATATTACAATAATGCAACCTGATTACTATGTTTCTTTTGGATTACCTCAATGTCAAATATATACACAGATGTACTGTACTTAACTTACACCGACAGCGGACGAGTTTCTGCTTCAACGCATCATTATGAAGTAAATGATGATTGCACAATGTGATGGAATAATGAAACCACCACACTGGTTCCCAATAAACCTTGTTATCACTGTACAGTTTTGTCTGCCGCAGGGCACGCGGTCACTGGGTGATTGCATTAACTCATGTCTTGTCCTGTGTTGGTGTTATCTGCAATACTGAAACAGAAACAATCTAGTCATCTTTAGTACAGCAGCACCAACAATAGTACGCCTCAAAAACTTTAGGGGGAAAAAGTTTTGTGTCACCACTTTCATATATTACCATAACCATGATCTTTTTTTCTCACCTGGTAGTTTTGGTGCCTTAACTTCACAAAACTGTGACAATACCACAACAGTAACCACGATTAATACTTTCGATCAATAGTAGTTACTGGATGTAACTCCAGTTCTATGATACATGTGGCTGTTGCAGTTATTCAGTAACCTACTCTATTGTTTTGGTGTGAGGACGTTCTGAAAATAGCTGCTTTCAGACTGAGAGAAAGTGCATGAGACAGATCACTCTGTGTTAATTATCTCCCCTCTGCACTTTGGGTAATCAGGATGTAAACTTGTGTGAAGGTCTGAAAGTTACAGAAATTGACGGATGCTGAACCTTGAGTTTGCACATCGTAAAAATATTTGTGTGGGCGAAGGCTTCCATTACTGTTGGACCATCAGACGGCTTCTGCTGAAGCATGTTAAGTCTTGTTTAGACTAACACGAGGAGGCTCTGTTGGTGCTCAATAGGCTGCTGGACTTTGTGCTTTTGTTCAAGAATGAGATGAGCTAGTGGCCCAGAGGTTGTGTTTGCATCAAGAAAACCAATTAATACTCTTTCACACGAGACCTCTCTGTTTATACTGTCTTTCTCTTAAATCCGTTAAGTCTATACAGGAAGTGCGATACTGTCTATAGGCCCATGCTGCCGTGAAGACACTCATCTAAACTCAACTAAAACTTCATGGGACTTGAGTTTCATCACTGAAATGACATGTCCACCTTTTAAAAGCATAATGCTGGTTCCTAGTTTCATCACATATCATCTCTAAACTCACCATTTCTCAGTCTTCTTACATAAAATATAAATAACTCATCGACCTCTGCTCCATTTCTGAAAATAAAACCCAAGCTCACCTCTCTTTGTCAGGGTTATAACCTCCGTGTCAGTCTCATGGGGCATCACTGCTTCACAGCACCCTCCCATCACGCTTTAAGCTTTGCTTAGCCGTGAACTCACTGTGATACAGGTCAAATCGCTCTCTTACAGAATTCAACTTTCACCCAGAAAGCAGGAGGAAAGCCTGACGGGGGTGAGAAAGAGGGGAAAACATTTGTGTTCAGCCCAGATGACTGCGTTTCTTACCACGTGTGGTGTTTATAGTTTTTAGGATGTTCTGAGATTAATATAAAAATCCAAAGAAAATAATCAAAACTCTTACTTACTTACTTACTTACTTACTTACTTTGTTGTTTAATTCCCATGGACCAAATCTTTTTGCAGACAGTGGTCCAAGTCGTAATCAGAAGATCATCAAAAGCCAAATTCATTTTAAATACTGACATTTTTTAATTGAAGTTGCTGCTACTTTGTGCTGACATTCAATCTAATGTGTAGGAGGAATATTTAGACCATAACAGGTCTATAAAAGTCTTTACTGAAACCAAACTTAATAAAGCAAACATTATTCACATGTTTTCATAACATTTATATTCAATGTCCCAACATTAACAGCCATCACATTAATAATATCAAAGGGGGAAAAGTTAAACTGGATATTGTAAAACTATACATATTAGCAGGGATTTGTAGATCTTTGTTGGCAAAAGATTTACGTTGACAGAAAAGAAAAAAAGTGTTTAAGAAATTAATTGCGGTTTGTTTTTGATCTGTCTTATAGTCATGTTGATGAATAATTTTGTAGCTTCATTCCAATATCGCCATTTGAGTCTTGCATAATGTTTTTTTTTTTTTCCTTTTTTCATCCGGTTGAGCTCCTTTAGTCTCAAGATATGGGTCAGTTTTTCCATTAAGAAGATTTCGTCAACGATTAATAGCCGCTGGTTCTTTGTCTGTGGAGCCACCGTTTCCTAGTTTCTTGGAATAGCTTTTTTACTTACTACTTACACTCATTTAATCATCTGATTGATTGGTTTGATTGTATCACCTCCCCTGAGAGAAATGTCAGAAATAAAGTATCAAAGGAGTGGGCCAAGTAGTTTTAGCTGTTTGAGTTTGACTTGTGTCATTGCATCCTCCAGTCAGCATCTTCTGCATCTCCAGCTGCAGACCAACACATGTGACTGTGTGTGGATGCCTTCAACTGCTCCTGAATGTTTTTTTCAGGTGGAGCTCTTCAAATTGTAGTTTTCTGCTGTACCTTATGCTCATTGGTGAGTAATTAATAAGATTTGTTGTACAATGGATAGTTTTTTTTTTACATGTAAAACCAGCTCAAGCTTTTTTATGAGTAAGCCAACTAATTTGCCTGATACCAGCAGGTCTTTAGATGGCAGGGGGAAAGCACACAACAATGAGTTGAAGGAACCTTTTGGTTCCTTGAAAAGTAGTTCTTGTTAAAAGTTCTGGGTGCTCTGGGTGGAAACACAGCTTTGGATATATGATTCTGTAATAAAATATTAAAATGCATTCATATGTCTTAAAATCCACCTGTTTGTTCAAGGTAATTTACAATTATTAAGTTGCTTGTCACTGCTTCTGGGATAGAGAAGTTGGCAAATGAGACTAAACTTAACATAAACAGAATTAAATCATTCTCTCGTCTGTGAACATTTGTGTCTGAGTCACGTCACAGATTTGTATCAGCAGTGGTTGTTGTTTAGTAGTGTATTCACCACCACTGAATCGTGTGTGTGTGTCCGTGTTGGAATTCCGGTGAATGACTGAACTCAGCACTCACCAGAGAGTCTGGTTCTCTGTCTTCTTTTCCCCTCTCTACTCTGTAGCATTACTTTAATGAAGTAAAGTACATTTCCCATCCAGCTCCAGCCGATGGTCAACATTAGAGAACATAAAAACTCATAAACAACAGAGCTCTCCTCCGCGGAATCGCTGCTGCAGTCAAGTTGATAAACAGGAGGGAAGATGAATCCACTTTTTAATCCGAAAATTATACAAGTAACCTCCAAGCTCTCCTAGCATCGGTAAGTGGCTCTGGATCCGAGCAGAATTTAATTGTTTATTCCTCCATAATGTCTGTCTCACTGTCCTCATTTGATTGAGTTTATCTAATGAGCAAACTTGAAGTTACCTGTGAATTTGTGTTGTGGAACGAAAACAATTACAATTCAAAGCACCACCTTGTGATACTTATAAACACTACAGTAAATGATGATTATTATTATTAGCTTAATAAAAACATCAATCATTAATGAAAGTTGTCATTTTATGAATACTTAAACTTGTTTTTCTGAAGCCACACCAGGAGCTTGTTTCCCTCCTCGGAGACCTTGAAACTGATTCAAATGTGTTTATGGCTTCTTCCTGTTTGGTCCAGCCTGCACTCTCCTTGAGGCCTGGTGAAAAGAAAACATGTTTTGCTGCCAGCGCCTCTGGACTTTGATTCATACTCACTCAGAGCTGACGGACAGGTATCCTCCTATCTCCATCCTGTCAGTACCACTCGCTGCTTGGTGCGGAAGCGACTTTATGGGTTTTTGTTCTGATAAAGAGCTGCTGGCCTTTAAATGTGTTTGCCCGTGCTCAGTCAGCCACAGTGTACAAAGGTTTACAAAGTTACAGTTAAGAGAGGTCCAGCTAATGTTCACAGTGAAAACAACAGTGGAAGTGACCTGACATGAACCTGAGATCACGGCTGAGGTGAAAGCAAAAAGTAACCTGTGAGCAGATGGAACTGTAAATATCTTTAATATATAATATATACTGTAGCAGCAACAGCTAAAAAAGAGGAGTATAAGCTACTAAATTGACTTGCTGCAGAGGAAGCTGCAAATATAAACCATTACAGCAGAACAAGAGAAATCAACTTCTTACTCCACATATTCTTCTTCTTTTGAAAAACCATGTTGCCTACATTACCCACAATGCAACCGAGCCACTGAGTGACATCACTGGAGGCAATTCATCAGATAACATGTAGGTTCTTTTATGCAGCTGTAAAAAGCACAAACTATTTGTATGTATGTCTAACACGGTAAAACTCAAATACAGTACAAGTACCTCAAATCTGTACTGAAATATACTTGAGTGAATGTACTTATTTACATTCCTCCACTACTTACATACATGTGGAGTTAGCATGAATGAGTGCTTCCTGGAAATAATGACGCAGTCTGAGAGTTACTGGATACTTTCTCCAACATGTCAGACACCCTCTTCTCTTTGGGTGTTGGACTCTCTCTGATCATTTATGATGTTTATTGCCACCAAAGTTTATAATGTGACAAGAGGAGTCAGTACGCGGTGTCGTTCTTATAGGATTGACAACAGCTGATTAATGTTTGTGTCTGAGCTGTGATGTAACAATGAAGAACAACAGCTTTAGGTCAGGGTCATGTCAAAAGGGCTTTGAGTGAGATACATTTTGTCTCTGAAATGATAAGTAGAAAAGATAAAAATGTATTATGCAATACAGGATTTGCACAACGAAAGGCAGTTGTTGCTCCCTCACTTCACAAAAATAAGTGCAACTACTAAATGAAGGGACAGTTTATCTTTATATAACCTCACTTCCTCTATGCTTTGTTCAGTAAATAATGCTTAATCAATAAAAACCTACATCTGTTCTAGGAGAATCAGTTTCAGTGGAGTTTAGCTGACAGCAGTCAAACAGGGATGAGGATGTGTTCATGTCTCTTGGGACTGATCTAAGTCACTAAGTGAGTGTGACCCTGTGGACCAGAGGTCCAACCTGGAGGAAAGAGAAACTATAAAATGTCTCAACACACCCGTCTTCCTCCATCAGTACGCTCCATCAGGAAACTGTCCGTATGTAAACTGACTGCTGCACGTTCATCAGGGTCAGGCTACTTTTAGTGGGAGGGAAACAACTATTCATGTGTTGATCATTCAAATTCAATTATGTAACATACATTCTGGATAATGAGTACTTCTACCACTTTTTATACTTCAAGTTCATTCTGATTCAAAATAAAAACAACAATCAAATGCATTTCTACAAGATCGAGGTACTTTTTCTCCCAATTGTAAAGTGGAAGTAGTAAATGTAAATACTCAAGTAATGCCACTGTAACATACTAATACTCCAAAATGTCTTAAAAAGATGACACTAGAACTTGATTAAAAGTAAAGTAAGTAAGTTAGTATTGTGTTCAAATATTACTTTGGTAAAAGTGAAAGTCCCCCATATGAATAGCACTTAAGTTCAACTCTTGAAGTACCTCATGTAAATGCAGTGATGGAATGTAACTCAGTATATTTACTCAAGTACTGTGCTTATGTACAAGTTTGTGGTACATGTACTTTGCTTGAGTATTTTCATTTTCTTCTACTTTATACTTGTATGTATGTGTATATATATATATGTTTAAATTTGTTTTTATCGGCAATCGCATAGAATAAGAAAAAAACACTGATTGCAATAATTCAAAAAATAATGAACGTTGACCCACAGTATACTGTATAAAGCTACCTGTAAATATATGTATGATTTACTAAAGCTTGTAATTTTGATAATTAATTCTGTAATATCAGATCCTTTAAGACTTTTGGTGACATGATATCTTTGGGCTTTTGGGTACTTCTCAACATGCTGTTGATTTTTGATCAGGACATTTGATCAATGTCCTGAAGTGTCAGAAGTGCAAGTAATAGTAAATTATACATATATTTATATGTATATACTACGGGTCAACTGATTATGCTATACATATATATATATATATATATATATATATATATATATATACATATAATATTATATATCAGAGTCAATATTCAGCATTTTTCTGATTTTTATTATATTTGTGTTTTCTTAATCTGACTGTCGATGAAATCAATTCATTAAAGAACGGAATCTGGAAAGTGACTTGTACCTAAAATTATCTGATTTACTGGTGTAAATAAACAATATTTTCCTCCACAAAATAGTGGGATGAAAGTAGCAGACAATGGAAATACTCAAGTAACGTGCCTCAAAATTGTATCGGGACAGTACTTGAGTAAATGTACTTAGTTACATTCCACCCTTTGAAAGTAATTGCTATGGGTATCAATTTATGGGTCTTTCCAAACGACCACAGGTCACATATTTGGTATTGATAAGTATCTGTTTCTCCAGGGTGACCCAGGAGAGGTTTAAACTGTTGACCTCCTCCTGCTCTGGCCGGTGCTGCGGTCTGCTCGCAGTGTTTTGACGGTGTCATGTTGACCGTTTTAATACATTTCTAAGGTGTTCTTGTTTTTTCTGTCCGGTCACGGCGACCTGCCAATCCCTGCATTGTTCCCTCTGGTCACCAGAGAGCTGAGCTTTCCTTCCTGACAAACTGAAACGCCTGCACACTTGAGTATCACATTTCTTTCTTTGTAGCAGCAAGATAGAAAAATAAAGTTGACTTGACGTGAATATCAACCATCACTGCTGCTGTTTTCATTGGTTAGACTCACACTGTTTCATTCAGGTGTCGCAAGGATTTCATTTGGAACACAGAAATCCAGCCCGTGAGTTTAAGGAATTTCAAGACAAGATCCCTCTTTGTTGAACACAAAAACCTTAACTCAAGGTTCACTTATTAGCTTTTTCTGAAGCTTTCAATCTTAGAGCAGCATCGTTTGCTCCAGTCATGTGATAACAGGTGATATAACACCTGTTTACCTGTTTTGGGGAAGAAAAAGATACTAAAGGTCTGCTTACTAGCTTTTTTGCCAGCTTTCAACCACATCTCATGGGGTTCCTTGCTGGTTTGAGTTGATGGTGTTTGCTTTAGTCATGTGATATAATCCCCTACTATGTTAGTTTGTTTGACACACATACAAAAAAAATCTCAAGGGTGACTTACTAGCTTTTTTCAGAGCTATCAGTCACATCCCATGAGCTTCATTGAGCAATTCATTTAGTTTGATTTTGCCACTTTCAATCACATCCCATTGGCTTCCTCAGTAAATGACTATTTAACTTGTTAAGTTAACTCAAGGGCTAATGGATGAGGATTTTGTTGGTCATGCAATAACACTCTTTAATATAACCCTGATTAACTTAACTCGAGCTAAAGCTACGGGCTTCTTTTTGAGCTTTCACCCACATCTTCTGGGCTTCATTAGCGTCAGTTTATGTTGGTCACAGATGGGATTACAACCCAATCGAATGTGGACAGTGAGGGAGACAGAGAGGAAGAACTGTTTAATACATACTGCTACTAAGTAGAAGAAGGAAAAGAAGGCAGAGGAGGAAGAGGAGGAGGAAGAAGAGGAGGAGGAGGAGGAGGAGGAGGTCTTCAACAGCCTGAGTTAAACCAAAGTCGTCTCTGGTTAAACTCATGTAACGGTCTTCAACCTGAGAGACAACAGCGCCCTCAGCTGCTGGGTGGCAGGTAATGCAGTTTATCAGGTTCATCTCCATATTAAAACGTGAATACTTTGTCTTCATGTGGGAGCGACCTGCCATTAAATAAAACACACAGCCAAAGGTTTCTTCTCGTCGCTGTGCTTTAATACGAACAGGCTGTTGGAGTAACATCTGTGTTCAGACTCTAAACTCTGTGCTGAAACGGAAGAAAACATGGCCTCTCTGTTTCAGGCAGATAACTGGGCTGATGAGTTGGTGAGTCATTCTGACATTACTTGTGGACAGACGCTGTAATATTTGGTGAGTCTGGCACATAATGACGGCTCTTGTTGCCACTTTGGCGCCACTTGAGCGAATTGACAAACAAACCACGCCCCTCTGTCGTCACCGCCCAGAGACTTGGGATCTCGCTCCTCATTGGAGGATCCAGCTGTCTGTCATTGATTCCTTCTAGCAGTGATCGACGCAAGCTGCGTCAAAAACACAGGAAGTTACAGGAAGAGACATCACTATGCCTTCAAAATAAAAGTACAGAATTGTTTTAGTGAAAGATAAGCCTTGAGGAAGAACTCATATTTCTTTACTGAAAAATCATATTTAAAGCATTTTTGTGGAAACAAATAATAATAAAACAATCTGCAGAGCTTGCAGAATAAAATTAGCTCTTTTCCTTTAAACCCTTAGCATGATTGTAATTTAATAATTTTCAGTAAAAGTAGCAATACCACAGTGTAAAGTAAAACATTACAATATAACTTAAAAGTAACTGAAAGTAAATATTTAAAAACGTAAAGCACCAACAGTAAAAGTATTCATTAAGAACAATGGCACATTTCAGATGAATGATTTAATTATTAAAAATGTGATGATTACCATGATCATTATCTTTCATGTGTACATCACTTTAATGTTGAGACTGGTATGGGTGGAGCTAATTTGAACTGCGTTATGTACTGATAATGTACTACAAATTACGTACATCCTAATTCATTTTGTGATTAGGTTATATTTTCTATTAGCAGGTTTAATATATTTAAAGGTGTGCACCAGAATAATGTAATATGATTGAATAATGATATAATGTATGTATTAATATATAGAGAAATTTAATAGAAATCTAACATAATAGATTATATATAATAGAAACATATTAACATACATCATTTAGCATGTGACATAAAATATGACATACAGTCAAATGTAATACTATAGGATAGTATAATATATGGTATAGGAATATAGCATGAAATATAATATAAAATATAGCACTATATTCATGATATAGTGTGAGTATTATTAATATATAATAAACATAGTTTAACATATAACAAAATATACTGGCCCAAGAAATGCTAAAATGTAGCCTGTGATAATGTTTGAAATATAAATACATTTCTTTATTCAGATTTATTTATATTTGTATATTCTATTTGATAATCTTTATTTAATCAGGTAAAATTGTACATTGTCATAAATAAAACCTTGTACTGCTCCTAGTCTTTTATCAGTTTTAATTCCGTTCATGTGATGTCTCTTTCTTGTTGTTCTTTACTGCTTTTATTATTTTAACAATCTATTTATCTTCATCTTTTAGTTTTCAGTCTATTTTTGCATTACTTTTCCAATTTTTTTCTTTGAGTTAGCTTGTTTTATGTTTTTATTCCATTTACTTGTAATAACTCATGTTGTCTTTTTTGCGGTCTTTACATTTCTGCTCTGCCTTCTTGTTTTTAAGTCACCGTAGACCAGGCTTCCTTGTGTTTGGCTTGACTGCAGAGTGTTTATTCTGTAATATTGTCTTCCATGGCTGCCTGTCCAATATTGGCGTTTTGTTTTGAAATCCAGAGCCGGAAGCCTTCCATTAAACGTTATGTACCTTGACAGCCGTCACAGGGATAGGAGTTTTTTTTTTTTTTCTTCTCCTCCCAAACTTTTCCTACCTTCTCCGAAAGTCATGACAAGTCCCAGTGTGACTGGACGGACAGAAGCCAGAAGGTAAGAAACAGACTGAGGGATAGATTAACACACGAGACTGATACTGATTAGCTGATTAAGGCCTGACTTTGTGACTCTGTGAACAAACGACAAAAACGATTCACAGTGCATTAGCTTCAGCTGTGTCAAGGTGTTCTGGTGAATTATTGATCACAACTGATGTTATTGTCTCTGCAAGAAACACATTGACTTTACAGTTGACGTGTTTTTGATGCACAGAGGTGAACACAGTTTATTTGCAAATATTTGCAGGACTTTTTGTGTCTTACAGGTTGTTGTCCTTTGCTTTATAGTGTTTTAAACTTTGGTGCATTTTGCAAAAATCTATAAACATCTAAGACTTCAAATGTCTATTTTTAAGGTAAATCAGGATTTACACCTTGACTGTTAAGGTTTTTATAGACCTACAAAGTGAATCCAATACTTTGTCACTTCTATAACTGATAATGTAACCTCGTTTTGATCATGTGTCATTTTACAGTTTCTATTTTTGAGACTTTAATTCACTCAAAGATATTAAATATCATATTTTCACTATTCTTTTCACACTCACCTAACTAAAGATAATTGGATATTCTTGAAATTGAACTTAAAACGGGTGTCTTTGTTGTGACTGTCTGATCAGAAACATCTGTTGTGATCTCCAATCCCTGATATTGATCTGTCCAGCAGATTGGTTGTGTTTCTGTGATTATACTTGTTGCTCCTCAACATTGAAAACGCCTCAGAATCAATGCAAATCTTTTTAAAGCCATTTCGTTTTCTTGGCTTTCTCGTATCAGCATTTTATTTATTGGGTTCCTCCCTTTTTCCAATAACGCACTTTTTGTTTTAAAAAGTGCTCCATAAATACAGTTTATGTACCTAAAGACAACAGATGTAGAGCAGATATAGAAGAAAACTCTGCTTTTCCCTCAGACGGTGTTGTGGGTGAGGCTGTTACATGGGATGGAAATCCCCCCACTCTACGACCTCCTCTATTGTCAGAAGTGTTGAAACCCTCCCCTGGCTGGTCTCCTGTCTGTTATTACTGTGCATCATCTCACAGTTTTAATCTGTGGTGTTGGATGTTCGGATGTTGAGTTAGTCACGGTGAGGCTGAACAACGCAGACGTGTCTGTGCAGCTGGTCGTGTTTCATTCCTGCAGAAAATGACACCTCCAGGATCAGCTGTTTCTGGGCTGCGGTGAAGCCTGAGAGCAGGACATTATGAAGTGATTCATACTATAAACAGTGAACATCTTAACAGCAATTATACGCAGAGAAATCCACCACAGAAGGGACAGAAACATCTGAGTAAAACGTGGTCACTTCCCCTCCCTGGAGGAAGCTGAATTGGATTCTGGGAAATGCAGGAAATCACAGCCTTAACTCGAGACTCCTCGAGAACATTTCACCTGACAGGTTGACGAGCTTTGACTCTGTTAAAGGACACAATGTTGGCTGGAATTGTTGTAATTGGGGTTTTCCCCTAACCTTAAACTAGTGTTTAGCTGGCTAAACTTATAGCAGCTAATGTATCATTTGTATAACAACAGTGTGGAAGAGGACGCTTGCAGTGATGAAACGAGAGAGGTATCTCGTAAATCTGAGGCTCGACTCAGGAGCCTTATAGAGAGTTTAAACTTCATTTCTATCTGGCCCGCAGTCTGAATATTTTGTTTCACTCTTGTCGTTGGGCTTGTTTCGGCTGTAGCAGGCAGCTCCTGTCAGTGGAAATAAGCTCTAAAAACGTACTGTGTGTTAGCTGCAAGGCACCAAACAACAGAGGGACACAGTTAGCGACTGTGTGATCTGATGATGTCACGTTGGTGAAGCTCCACCACTGAAACTGAACAATCACATGTTGGTAATATCATAACCTAGTGACTTGGGCAACAAGACAGAGAGAGGTTATCAAATCATGTCTTCCGTCACCTAACCAAGTGTTTTATTTCCCTCGACCTAACCAAACAGCCACAGGAAACTGAAAAGAATTGTGATATAATAATAACCATCATATTATTCTGTCCTATACTAGGACAGTACTTAGATGGTGAACACAGCAGAGCATTGAGTAGCTAAAGAGAAAAATCCAGACACTACAGAACAAAATATTGATGTTGGATTTCAGGAGTTTTGCAGAGCTATCATCAGAATATTAGCAAATTTGCAATCTGGCAATATGACAATCACAGCGTTTTGATAATGGTAGTTGGCTTGCTTGGTTCAGACAACAGCAGTATCATCGTAATGTTTTTTTTGTTTGTTTTTTTCACTGAAAATGAGAAAAAAATTACCCCTCCCCCTAAAATCTTGACTCGTATCACAATCGCAACATCTGTCGAAGTAATCTCAATATTTCTTTGGCATAGGCTTGGTAGGCTAAGGCACCCAAGGCCTCATGTAACGAAGTTCCTGTTTTCTTGGTTGTGAGGGAGAGTACGATCAGTGCGGCTCCAGCAGCAGTTCTGGCTTGTGATTCTGAAGAGGCTGCTGAGTCATGAAACCCAGTCCTCACCTTTGGCCATGAACTCCGGGTAGTGACTGAAACAATAAGAGTGCAGATAGTGAAAATGATAAACTCTTGTGTAGTTCTGGGTTCAGTCTCCCAGGAGCAGGAGCTCAGAAACATGGAGCCACGAGCCCTTTTCACACAGAGACTCTGCATTATCGGTGCAGCAGAGGTTCGCCAATTCTCCACCTTTGTTTGTTCACACAGAACCAAGCAGCTCCGGCTTAAAGCCGCAGATGCAAAAGTGGTGTGGTGGTACATCTCAGGATGTTGATGTCTGTGTGTTTCCCCTGAACCTCCCCTGTTGATGTACTTGCCAGCTGTTTTATAATCATATGGATGCTGTTATATTGTGTTGCCATTGAAATCCTGATTTACCAAACATCCTGGAAAGTGACAAAGTACATTTTATTATTTTTTTGCTCTAAATGATATAATAACATAATCAACATCAGTAAACAGGACGCTGTCTGACTGTCTCACTGGTGAGGAGGGATGCTGTTTTCTGGAGGAATGATCAGCAGAGAAACTGTCTCCCTTCTCTCCGCATTTGAAACTTTCACACAGGCGGAGAATCGGCGCATGACACCCGCACTGAAAGGGCAGTGTGAATGGGACTACCTCTGCTCCTTCAGGTTCAGTGCGCTCGCACATTTGGGCGTGAGAAATTACTGTTCAATGATCTGATAATGGCGCAGAGAAGGGGGGAGATCTATTGACCGGTTTGGGAATAATCGTGGGAAGACAGTGAGTCAGGATGTGGAGCCTTTTTTGTTGAAATTCCACTTAAGCGTCTTCTTGTGAAATGGAACAGAAATTAAAGCTGTCTCAACTGTAATTCACCGTTTCTTTTGGCCGGAGGTTGTTGGGAAATGAGTCAAAGAAAACATACCAATTTTTGTGCCGTTAAAGGAGGAAGTGTCGGATTCACTTGTGCTGGAATCGTCCTTTAAATATGAGTGTTAATCCTTTAATAACTTTTTGAAGCTCTCTCTTGGGAAACTGTCTTCCTGCAACAGGAGCCTGAGGTTTGACTTACTGCCGGCGCCTCGAAAATAGACTCTGTAAATTTAGTTAGAGGTGTTGGCGGGTCAGTGTTACACTCTCATACCTGTCCCAATATTTCGTCTTTCGTACAAACTTCTAATTCATGCCTCCTCGCCCTGTGTACACCTTGGAACAGGACGACAGTTTATCAAATTAACACTGAATTAAGTTTCAGTCTACTTGTGCTCACGAGGGCTGCTGCTTGATAAAATACATGCCGTCATATTTTTAGCTCTATTACGAGTGGGTTTAATTTTAGCGCCTGAAGACTGAGTTACTCAGTTCACTGCAGTGACTCAATGCAGGGAAGAGAAAGCTGGACCCACCAGTGTGTCCCACAGTGAAAAACAAAATCTGCATGTTCTCACAGGTTGTATCGTGGGTTTATTAGGATTTAATCACTGCTGTGTGCACAAGCCTCCACCCTGAACTCATTCACCATCTTCCTCTTTTACATTAAACAGCCCGTGTTGTCTTTTGTTTTGGACTTCATCATGATTATCTCCCGCGCCATCTCCTGAACTGGTGAAAAATGGCAGACTGAACTTGGCCTCTGAGACCAACAGAGGCCAGTTTGACCACAGGGAATACTGTACGAGCTGGTGTTTGGCTTCCCAGACTAACCCCGCCGTAGAATCTCACTCAGGCCTCCAGAGGCAGGCGTCAACTTGACTGATGCCCGACCTCCCTGTCGCTCCTCTCCTGTCCCTGCCTGAACCCGCTGGGCCTTCGCCCGAGTCAGAGGCACTGTATTTCCTGTTGTCAAACCAGCCATCTTCGGTCTTAGTGCCGGGACCAAAGTAGCCTCTGTCGTGTTCTCTGAGGGTGTAAAGACCAACACAGCCCTGTAGCTCTGAGCGCCCAGTCTGCGGAGCATCGGCTAACACTGACACCAGCAACACAGCCAGCTGAGCCTAGTAGCTAATGGCAGCTACAGATAGTGGTTACTTTAGCAACAAGGGAACGCTATCCGTCCACTGTACACTTTTCTCCATTACATTTCAGAGAGAGTAATTGTTATTGTTAATGCCATAAATTCATCTCACAGTTATAGTTAATTTCATTATTATAATTAGAAGTTAAGATCAGTTTATGAGACACATTATAGATATACAGAAATTAGTTAAAATGAGCTCGATCTGGACAAACTACAGCGGTAAAGTACTTTAAATGGCAGCCCAGTCATGAGGACAAAATGTTGGCAGTAGGGTCGGGCAATGTCTGTCGAATTGGCGTATGACGATGTCTACAGTGAAACATCGCAATGGACGATAAAATATTTTTTTTATGAATTCGAGGCAGCGCGTGGCCTTAGTGTTGTCATGAGACAGCAGTTGCTTATTAGCTCATCACTGTAGCCGCCGCTGTGTACCACCGTCGCTCTGACATGACGATGGCATCGTTCATCGGCCCAACCGTTGTTGGCAGTGTGTGTTTGTGCGTTTGTGTCATATATTGACATTTTCTACAGTACATGTCACATCATGTACATAGTACATGTTCACGGCCTGATGTTTACGTCAGGAGGTGGAGAGGATGGTGGTGGAGTTACAGGCCAGAAAGATGCTAAGCCAGTGAACTCACCTTGAGACTGTATCTCAACATTTGTAACACAACTCTGGGTATTTTTAAGGCGACGTCGGGACAATTCCCAAATGTGTTTGTCGTGACAAAACTGATATTTTTGACCGGGAGTCGGGACGTCTACAGCAGTGTGTGTAGTATATCAAACCAAAGCGGCGTTTGTTTCAGGCTGTAATTCCGCCTGAAAGCACACTGAAAGGTCAGAGCCATTAGTTTATTATTTCAAGGAGGAATCTTGAGTTTGTCAACAGTTTGTTTTTAAAGCACTTCACTGATATCCACCGATTGCAACAATAATCCCAGGAGACTTTCAACATGTTCATTCTCTGTGGTTTGTTGAAGATTTTAGAGCTCGAGCTCTTCATTTGTCTGAGGCAACAATTAGTTTTAAGTGTCAGGGCTGCATTGAACCTGATAGCAGGAGGCTTTCATCATAATAAGCAGGCATCCAGGCTTTGAAAATGGAAATTGCCACTTTCAGCTTCACATCAGATTCTCTGATTGGAGTGGCTCTCCAAATTGCCCTTGAAAGGAGGAGAAGCTCCTCAGAAGTTCAGTGTGTTTGAGTGCTGCATGTTTTGTATGTGTAGCTCCAGTTTTTACAAGGTAGGAAAAACGTGTCTTCACGTGATTTCTCTCAGTTTACTGTTTTAAGCTCCAGACTAGAAGTGCACTGCACACAGCAGAATGTAATAAACAGGAATTAAACAAATATTTAATAGTGAAACAAAGCCAGTCAAAGTTTCTCCCTCTCCTTGTTAGAGCTTGGGGACGCTTTGATATTTACAGGAATCAAGAGCGGCTCTGTTGCTCATAATTTTATTTCCCTTGTTAGTCTCAAGATCACGACCGATCCAGCTCAAGTAAACAATTTACGTGTTTTTGCAGTTTGAGTTTTTGCAGATCGAGTTTGAATTTAATTGTTGTCTCGAGACACAACGTGTTTTAATCCATCTCAAGATGACAGATTCATGTTTTTGGAGGAATCTGACTCAAAAAATGTAATTTAATAATGTTAAATTTGATTGTCTAAAGTCCTTCCTCTTGACCTCTTGAAATAATCCAAGCAATTGTGATCGCTTATCTTTAAAAAACAATGAGATATTTCAATTGCAGTTATCACCACCACAAAAACTAGCATCTCAGACTAATTTTATGTAAGTTAATGAGATAAAGTGTAAGTGGTGATTAGAGGAGAGCAGAGGTTGATATCAAAATGAAACTCTTGGCAGACCACCCATACGTTCTGTACTTTTATTTACTGATTGCTGGACTGGAAAAGGAAAAGCAGCCAAAGGTCGTTTCGGTGAGTGGATGTACAGTCAGCTCTCGCCTGAGGCCCCGGACTTCTTATCTCAAGGTCTGACTGTTAACACACAGTCTTAAGTGGGGCGTGCAGCAGTTGAGTGAGAATTAAAAGGTTTTTTGAAGGATTAGGCTAGAAGTTTTCTTAGCTATTGTCAAAACCTGCAATGCGCCAGTCTCTCTGTGAATACTTTTTGGCGTGTGCCCAGTGCTTCCTGCTGAGAAAGTCTTCAGTGTTCAAGGTCACAAATTTGATGTTTTACCAGTTCTTTGGCTGTCTAAACACAAACAACTGGTTTTAGAGTCAGCACTGGCTCCGAACCAGCACCTGAACAGCTGTGGTCAAAAAGGTATCACTGAGCAGTGTGGTTCATTTACATGTATTAATGACAGCGGTGGAGAGTCTTTGTGCTAAATCAGATTTTTAGGAACAATTATTTTGTGTGGGATTTGATGGGATTTCATTTTGTTTTTATCTGTTTGCTTTAGTTTTATGTATTTTTGCAGATGTTAGCTGTGAGTGGGCAGACCACCTTCCCTCTGCTCAGCTCAGCTCGTTGGCGTTCACGGCTTCGGCTCCTTGAAGCCCATTCTTAAGCTTTTGGATCTCTAAGATGGCCTGCTGGTTCTTCTTCTCAACTGAGATCAGAGCTTTCTGCTCGTGAATCTTCAGCTAAAGCCTCATTTTCTCTGGAGAGAGCCTTGAATCTCCCCCTGATAGATACTTTCTGGGTCAGTCTTCAAGTGTTGTGCTCCATCTCTGATATCCTGAAGGCGGTGGTGATACAAGTGTTTCTCCGGCATGGGCAACAAGTGAAAATTAGGCCTATATCTAACTTTTTTGCAATATCTAGAACATTACATCATAGAACATCAAGGCACATAGTGACCTCGCAGAATTCCACACACACCCACAAACACACACACCTTAGGTTGAATATTGTTGCATGCAGGCATACAAAAACATTTTTCCTTGCCATCGTGACATAGCCTTTTATTGAGTATTTGTAGTAATTTCTCAGGTAATAAGCTTGATGAATAAAATCTAGTGTATTTAGGTGCCAAGCAAGCAATGTTGTGTCTAAAAGAAGTATGATAGCCGTCTGTATGTGAACCAAACGTCTAGCCTTACACACAGCTCAGATTAAGCAGATGTCTGTTTTGAATACGTTGATTAAGCGTTCACATTTAGACCATATTTCACCGGATTTGAATGGAGGCAGGATATTTTATTAAGATACTTAAGTGACAACAATACAATGAAATTGTAAACTTTGCAAGTCATTCATTTTTTAAATTCATATCGCTGCATATCACCAGTTGCCTGATGCCTCAAGGTTTTTTTTTCTTTTCTCTCATTTACCGAAGACCTACAGTCATGCCCTCTGACTGTGAAACAAATGGCAACAATAAAACAGGGGCCCTTATTTATAAAAATGTTTTTTGATTTGTAATTGAGCTTAGTCTTAAGATGATTTCAGACTTACTGCTAGTGTTGGATTATTAAAGGATAATGAGGCGTTTCTTAGAATCCCATTTGTGACTGAAGCTCCTATAATCTATAAATCTCAAATCAAGTAACGTCACCTGTCTTGTGATTTCCTCTCTTATATTTGCAGCAAAAAGGGAACTTAGTTGGGTATAGTCATGGATCAAAGGAGGAAAACACAATATTTTCAATGATAGAGGAGATTGAAGCCAGACAACAGGTATTATTCAGTGGACTAAATAGTGGGTTGACAAACAAAGCCAAACAAGCAGCTTCAGCGTGTGTCGCCGCCGCACATTCTTCATAAAGCTCATGCAAAGTTCACCACAGGCATGGATGTGTACACAATCACGTAGAGTTTAGAATTTGCTTCAAGAAAAGATCATTTCCACACAAAAAGTAAGGTTTTAACCTCTGTGGTTTTGTGCCTGAGTCATACTTGGTATCAAACTTGACCATTTGTCTGAGCAACAGTATGGATTTCCAGACTTGTCAGTGGAGGGTCTACCGATGTGGTCCAATCAGACGCTCCTCTCACTTCTATCTCCACTGCCTGAGAAACTCTAAAAATACTCACATCAGCTGAAGTACTGGCAGATCTTGGGAAAGAGGCCCTTGTCAAACTGTGCAATAACATTAGGGTGGTAAAACGCCAAACTCACCAAACATCTAGTGAATCTTTGTAGCATCTGGTGAATTTGTTCAATCTATCGGACCCTGACTATGTTTTTTGGCTGGTGTGTGGTGAAATTGGCCGACTGGTTTGAAGACAAACCACAGTCTTGTGGTTTGAGAACCAGAAAGGTCAGATTCTGCAGAAACTGACCGCTTCTCTCTGGAAGAACCAAACCGCGACTGCTTTTGGAAACACTTAACTGCGTGTCACTGCGATGCAGCAAACCTTTGAACCTAATTTTAATTTTTGGACTGAGCAAGTTTAGTTTTGTGTGACACAACAGAGAGAGAGACAGAGAGAACTTTGAGTTTGTGGCTGTACTCAAACCTTCCCTGAAGGCGTCTTGAAATTTTGTCGTCACTTACTCTGCCCTTGAATCTGACGCCTGAGAAAATGTCTCTGAGGGCAAAGTGAGACCTTGAACTCCAGTTTCGAACTGGTTTCCCAAACCCTTTGGAGCACAGAGATCACCTCTGTTTACTGGCTCATAATGGAACAAATGCTGTGTTTAGCACTGAGGTGCTGCTGGAGAAGTGCCCTGCCCTATGAAGTCATATAAAAGGCTCCAACACTGCAGCCAAACAAGAAGAACACAACGTTTATATCATAGTTTATTCCTTTTTAAATTTTTTTTCTTTTAAAAAAAACAAACTTTTTTGTTGTTTCCATCAAGATTTCATGTTCTGTTACCTTTTCTGTCCTCTTCCCTCTTGTTCTGAAACTTGTCTGTACCTTCATATATATGAGTCATTTTGTAAAGCACTGTAACTTAAATAAAAAATACTTTCTCATAGAGCGCTCTTTATAAAGGGTTGAGCAGTTGTATCTTGTGGCCTTATCATGGTTAATAAATGATTTATTACTTTTACTTAAAGTAACAAAAAATAATGTTTGGTCTCCCATTTTGTTAAAAATCTCTATAGCTGGGTTGGCATTAGAAATGTTGTTAATAAAGTGGATGAGTTTATCTTTAATGAACCAAAAGTAAATGTTAGCTTGTCTATAGTTATTAAGTCTTTGGTAAAGGGTTATTACAACTGTTATAAAGTTGTTTATAAATGGTTTCCTCTGCCAGCGGTACTTTACACAACTTAACATGTTGTTTTTGGCTCATAACTCATCTATAAACCTAAATTATGCACATTTTTAATATGTTAACCAAACAAACAGAGTGGCAATGCTGAAAATTGGAGAACCAAAGACTTTTACACTTGTAAAAGGCAGAACAGTTGGTGTATTTCTGAAAAGAAAATGTGACAACGTGCAATGGACACAGATAGAGAAGATCAATCACGACATTCAGTACATGGCATGTTTCATTAATGCTTGAACTAACCCTAACCCTAACCCTAACCCTGATGTAGTTCCAGCATGTTTTTATTTCCGCCATTTAAGGTTTGTCCTTTGTTACACTTGCTGCAGTGGTATGAGGGCACCCGACTGGAGCATCAGTGCCACCTACTGTTTATCTCAATTAACTAGCATTCGTAGAATGGTTTCTGATGAAAATGTGCATTTGCCTGCATTTTCTTTTGCCAATTTTACAGAAGGGTCCAGTTGCAGCCTCGCACACTGCACAAACAACATGTCCTCCAGAGCACGCCCATTTATACTATAAATATATCCAGAATATATCAAATATAGGCATTTCAGCAAATTTTAACAACCAATAATGATGAAAAACTATGAACTGTATTAACTTAAGTGAAAAAATATGCATAACTGTAGATTTTGTAAGCTATTGCGTTGAGTGGCCTGTTCGGAAAACTTGAGGGCTTTTATTGTGAAAGGTACACAAACAGAAAGTCTGTTTATGTGCTACAGTTATCGGCTACAACATTTAGGAATGTTTTTATAATAAGCCTACAAACCCTGCACACATTTGACAGTTCAACCGCCTTCATGTCCACACTGTGGCTGATACTTACCAGTTTGTTACTGAAGTTCTTTTAAGATTTGCGTAGCATCTGCATGGAGACCGTGCTAGTTAAGCATTGGTAAATTATTTCACCAGTTTAAAAAGCCATTAGTTGAAACTTATGAACCCTTTGCAAAAGGTCTCTTATCAGAACAACGCACCAAAACACTGAAAAAGGATTCATAGAACTAATCTACTAAAGGAAGAACAGTTGCATAATAAATTATATAGACAGAATAAATTCAATAAAGCAACTGAAGAAAAAATCAAACTTTAGGAAGGGAGTCTCCTTTGCAATTTGGATGAAATCACTCCGCAGATTATCTGGACGACGATATGTTCGATTAAGTCTGGTAATGCCTGGCAGACATCACGTTGGCTCTGAGTGCGACTGCAGGAGTAATGGCCGGCCCAATTCTGAGGAGCTAACGGAATCAGTGCATGATGGAAAACTGAATTAGAGCCCACAAACATGTATTTTCCACGGGAGCTGCTCCATGGTGACGGAGGTGTGTTCTTAGGAGCTTTAGGAGCTGTTTCAAAGCATTTCAAAGACCTACGTACATCCAGTGCCTTGTCATTACCCAGAGCCTCTCAATGAGAGAGATGCTGAACTGGTATTATTTCCAGCAGTGAGGGAAATAACATGATAATGGACACATTTTTCAGTCGTTTCTGGGCAGAAAGCGGCGGCGGCGGCTGACATCTGGTCTTGTTCTGTATTTATGAGAATCAAACATCTGGAGACTCGTTGCTACTGTTGTGAAAGAGACAAATGGGTCACAGTCTTACTGTAAACACAAATCTGTGGAGCTGATATGTAGGTCAACTTAGAGAGACTCAGGATGGTTTATTTTTTTGTTTGGTTAAAAAATGAAAAGAGCTGAAGTGATTAGAGAAAAAGGAAGTGAGGGGAAAGAAAGACATGTATTCAGTTTAGAGAGAAAGAGGGCTCATGTATTTAAAAAGCAGCTTCTACAAAGGTTCTGCTTGTATGGGGAGAGTTTGTGTCTCACCATGGAGGGAAAACAAGGTCTGCTTGGTCCAAAATGCAATGTGACATCTGAGCTGGAAACCGGCTAATTGGGGAAAACTCGATTTCTGAGCACTGCTTTGTTTCAGGGAGGGGCAGCCAGCCGTCAGGCATGGGACTGCCTCGGTCTCAGCTGACTCTCTGCTGCTGGGATACAAACTGTGAGCAGTTTGGGAAGCTTAATACGGCAAACATCATTGTTTCCAAAAAAAGGAACATATAATGTTGTTTATCAAAGAATCCGTTCATGTCCAGTCAGGCCTTTGGTTCTGTTGTCTGAATTCTTACTGGATACCATGAAGTATTCCCCAACAGATGTAGAATGTTTCTGCTTGAGAGACAAAATACTTTTAAATTTGTGAGTGATTTTTATAACGTTGCCATGTTCTAAGTGCGAAAATTCTAATTCTTCGGGCAAGGTGTTTTGTTTTGGGTTTCCACCATTTTTTTTTTTTCGGGAAAATCTTCTGAAGTTCTAACAGTTGTAGTCGTGATAGATCATTTGATGCCTGGATACGAGATAAGCGACTTGTGACATTTTTTTTTTTCAAACAAAGCCACACCTATTTGCTTTTCCGCCACCAGTTTCACTGCTCCGGAGAAGGGCCAAGTCGCGCCCGCCCGCCCCACCTCCAAGCGGGCTGCAGTGACGACTTGCGACTGCACCCCACCCGAACAAGCACCGTCTCCCACTCATTTGTGTATGTTGTGAAGTCCGTGTGTTCAGCTTTCCGTACTTTTGCAGCCTCACTGAATCTCTCACTGAAGAGCTTTTGAATGACTTAATTATGGGTGGCTTTATTGTGAAAAAATTAGAGAAAATGAAATGTGTTTGTTGCTGAATTATAGCGAGGCCACGCTTTGTTAGCGGTGATCCTTCGATAGTACTACATGGATTGAGACAAGCGCGTCATTGGTTTCAGACACGCCTTCAAGCAGGTAGCCCAGTTGTGGCGAAAATGCAAATTCCTCCTGCGCCGTGCTGCTGTGCCGTCATTTCTGTCATTGTTGATTAAGCGTCCTCAAATAATCAGTTGTCCAGTCTATAAAATGTTAGAAAACGCTGAAAAAATTTTAATCAACAAGTTTTTTCACTAGTCTACCTTGATGCTCTCCAAGCCATATCATCCAAGAGACACTGACCAAACATAGTCCAACATATCTAAATCACTCCCGTCTGTCAAAATTAATTCCCCCAAAGCACAAACTGAGTTGTATTAAAGGTGAAGCGATTCTGGAGAAAGATAGTTGATTGGTGAGTCTCGTTCCCAGGTCATCAAATACCGACCATCAGCCGTCTCTGTGATGATGTTTTTAAGCTCTATTAAATGAACACAGATAATAAATCGATCTGAATTTCCTTTTTGTGTGGGACATTGAAATCTTCCAGGACACATGTGGTCCAGCAGAACGGAAACCCTGTTTTTGGGAAACATAACTGATCAAAGCTCTGAATCACTGCCCAGCTCTCACATCTGTTTCAGCGAGTTAGAGCAACAGTCACGAGAAGAGGTCGCTTTGATGTCTGGATGGTCTTCACAAATGTTAGACTGAAAAAATGATCTTGGCAGGCATTGATCTGTCACGACTAATTGGTTAGAACAAAACAAAATAACAGGAAATTGGCAACATGCACACATCAGACTGAATAAATTAAGGTGAAATAATAATTCAGTTTGACTACTTGGACAAGAAAAGAAGAAAAGGTCAGGCAGGCAAATTAAATTGTTTCATCAGGGCGAGGAGGTCTTATAGTTAGTTCTGGATGTTGGCCTCCACTCACAGGGGCCTCCTTTTATCCTTCATGAGAAGCTTTATGTCAGACTTTAAATCAGCTGGTTCTCAGCATCTTCAGCTCCACTGTGTGGGAGCCTTTAGCACTCGGCAGCCAGACTCTTCACCGTGTGACGGACTTCCCCGGCGACTTTATTGAATTCACTTAGTGACATTTTGAACCTGGACACAGTCTGGAAAAGGCAGAGAGCATGGGGATGGGGGGGGAGTTGGTGTGGAGAAAACAACGAGGCCTCACAAAACTTTTCGAAAACAGCGTCTCCACCAAACAGGCATAATGCCTCATTGTGGGGGCTGAATGTGGCTGATTGTGTTTGCTGGAGGATCTGGAAGGAAGAGGGAGGGGAGGCATGTGATGTTTGAAGTCGACCTGATTGTGAAAAAAAAAATTGATTTGTGTTCTGGATAGAGCAGGACGTACAAGATGTTAGTGATGTGACGTCAGAGTGAGATTTATGTTTCGGGGATGGGAGACAGGAAGTGGCGCCTGGTGGCTGAGAGGTGACCAAGTGTTACTGTGTGTGTGCGTGTGTGTGTGAGCTTTAACACACACAAACACTTAAACACTCGAGTCCTCAGCCAGAACTGATAACATGTTATCTAACCTCGGTGTGATGCATCATGTGATGTCAGCCTCAACACTGTTGGCTGCAGGATGTGTGTGTGTGTGTGTGTGTGTGTGTGTGTGTGTGTGTGTGTGTGTGTGTGTGTGTGTGTGTGTGTGTGTGTGTGTGTGTGTGTGTGTGTGTCTCACTGGCTCTATTTGTTCAGCTCTCAGTTTCTGCTTGTCTTCTCTCTGGTGTTTTCCTGCTGCCTTCAGGAAGCAGCTTTCAGGACGGCCTGATGGGTTTCCTGGCAGGACCCCCCCCCCCTTACAGTTCCTACTGGGAGACAATGGGAGGTCTCCCACAGGGGCATGAAGGGGTTGTGTGTTTGAGTCTGTGTGTGTGTTGATGGGGGGGATTTATTGGGGGAGTAGTAGGCTTCCCTTCAGGAAACTGCAGATTTATCCCAGCAGCAGAGAGGCCCTCCTCCGTGTGTGTTGTGTTTTTATGTCTGTTGAGCCAAAATGTCCTCACAAGGATAAAGACATGAAAGAAATCTTCTCCAAGTTTCTATAAGAGCTCAAATTCAGGATTAGCAGCTGGTTTAGGATTAACTGGGATGAGAGTTAAAGTTTGTAAAAAAATAAAAAATAATGGACATTTACATTGAGAGACAGTTTCTTGTTTCTGAAACAACAAACCAGTCAAGGGTCAAAGTTCATGCTTGATGTTGGGAACAGAAGTTACACAACAATCTCACCTCAAGGTCCATGAAGGAGCTCTTCTGGAGCTTGTGATCACATCACATGATTTTGCCCAGATGTCATGGAAATCGCAGATTAACACGTTTCCTTTTTTTCTGAAAACTTCTTGGGAGGGCTGCTCTGAACAACGTTTTTGGGGCTTCAACGCTTCAGTGATTGAATATTTAATGATTCAACGGGGGCAATGTCGTCAAGTCACAGTGAATACCTGAAACTGATGTGTACTTTGTTTCACTCTGAAGCACAATCATTGGGACGACAGATTACAGAGCCCTCACTTTCACTTCCATTGAGTGAAATCCTGCTGATTATGACGTTGGGCATTTTTTCTGGTGTATCTGGGAAACTGGGCATACGTGTCATCACAGAAATGGATCGTAAAATTGTGATTTTAATGGTTGTTGTACAGTTGCCTTCAGTTTTGATAGATATAACCAATTGTTTGGTTCCATGTCCCATGTGAACCTTATCCATTTGTTTGGTGGTTGGTTGGTTAACACTAAACCACTAAACATATCTCCACGAAACTTGGATGGAGAATGGGTCTCGGCCCAGAATAGACCCTGTTAACTTTTAGTGTGGATCCAGAAAAACGGATCCTGGATTTTTCTCTCACCTATTCTAGCATTTTCAGAGTTTTTCATCATTTTCGTTCAGGGAATAATGCATGGATTGTGATGAAAAGGGGCGCATTTAGGTGGCTGGTATCTATGAGTGAGTGCAAAAGGAGACTTTTGGGCCTCGGCAGAGGTTTGTGCTCTACTGGGTGCCATTCTGGATCAAATCACGGTGACGTTGCGCTAACAACGGTTGTGGAGATACGTGAAATCTGCAAACATGTTTATTTCTGTTGCCATTTTTAGCCGCACCTATAACATTTAAAGCTGTAGGGTAAGTTCACCTATTAAGCCCACCAAATCTGCTTTTCAGACATTTTTAATATATACCGCCCCAATTAAAGTGAGAACATTTTAGTTAAAATGATAGTCTAATGTCTCATTTAAAGTGTCAATAATTCATTTATACCAATTTTTCATGTTTTTATTGTTTAATTTGTCAAAATATGTCAAAAGTCTGGCATGGGCTTAATGGGTACTTAATGTACCCATTAAGCCATGGGTGTTCCAAATAAGCCCACTTCATGATTTGTTGATAAATACATACATACGCACACACACACACACACACACACACACACACACACACACATATATATATGTATATATATGTATATATATTTAAAAATCTTAACAATCCAAACTTATTCAATGAATTGTAATGTCTTAGCTCTCAAAAGCTATTTTCCTTTTGTCTCCACTCCTTTCCTCAGCCCTGTAAATTGCATTTGAAATAGGGGTGATCAGTCTTTTGCTGTGTTGTCAACAAAGAAAAAGCTAAACTTACAACATGTCTTCTTTGGAATGTAGCCAAAAAACTATTTATCATATCGTCATTTTGTCTGTATCTCTATCCTACATTGTACTGTTGGCATTTATAATTGGCCAAAATTTCTGGTCCAGCCAGCTGGTTGAGAGTGCAGATGTTTTTATCTAGATTTCTGAAGACCTAATGACTGAAAGAAAGGCAGTTTCCTGGTTCAGTACTAATATTTTAAGGATAATAAATGAATCAATTTCAGTATTTACAATTAAACAAATAACTTTAATTGATTTTTAAAACATAAAAACAGCTTATAGAAACAATTAAAACCATTGTGGAGTAACATTAAAGACCCACAGGTACAATCCTAAAACATACAGTTTATGAGTCATAACAATATCACTCAAGCGCCTCGGTCCTGACCGCATCACTGTCGTAGTCAAATGACGTTAAAGCACACCCTCTCGGGTAATATTGCTTAATTAAAAAACAACATACTATATACAACAGTCATACCATCTTAAAAACTTGTGTATGATAGTCTAACTTGAGCAAGATAAACAAGACTAGGCTCCTTGAGGTGTCATCCAGAATGAATTGCCCTATGCAACATC
>CAEMYA010000488.1:3053647-3081503 GCA_903131615.1 Diplodus sargus
AGTGCAGATGTTTTTATCTAGATTTCTGAAGACCTAATGACTGAAATAAAGGCAGTTTCCTGGTTCAGTACTAATATTTTAAGGATAATAAATGAGTCAATTTCAGTATTTACAATTAAACAAATAACTTTAATTGATTTTTAAAACATAAAAACAGCTTACATAGAAACAATTAAAACCATTGTGGAGTAACATTAAAGACCCACAGGTACAATCCTAAAACATACAGTTTATTAGTCATAACAATAAACATCCATTAAAAAACAACATACTGTATACAACAGTCATAACATCTTGAAACTTGTGTATGATAGCCTAAGTTGAGCAAGATAAACAAGACGAGGCTCCTTGAGGTGTCATCCAGAATGAACTGACCTATGCAACATCACTGATATTTAAATTTGGGTATTTAATTATCTGAATTATGAAGCTGATTGATTAGGTGAGATCAATTTTAGGCAGGAAAATGGTTCAAAAGTCAAACGGGAGAAAATCTCCATTGAAACACAGCTAAGTGGGCTTAATGGGAGCAGGTGGGCTTAAAGGGAACATCAGTGAATTTCTGGTTTAAAGTCAGAATATTTTTTTCTACACACGTGACATTAAAAAACAACTACATGACATGAATCCATATATGCTGTACTAACATAACATGAAAAGTATCAATTGATCATGCACTTAAGTAATTAGCTATACTCATTTACATCCACCCTAAATGGTGTGTTTTTTTGATAGTGTCCCCTTTAAGCCCACTTGGTAAATATGTTAATTAAATAATAAATAAAGATAAATATACACATGTATTATCTATTTAACAGTACAGTAGGATATTCTGCCTACAAAAATGTAAACTACACATGCTTATCATGCTTTATGTCATTGCAATGCACAATGCTATGCAGTGACTGTATTGATGCAGCATGTGGGCTGTTGGCTAGCATGCTAAAACATATTTTGACTACAAAAGAAAAAACATTTCTAATTCTAGCAAAATTCTAACATATGTTTTATTTAAAGTACTAATCTCTTAAATTTCGATAACAAATGAGTACTTGCCAAAAGCAGGAGTAGAAATATGGAAAAAAATGTTGGTTTTCAGGGCATCAAAATCACTTAAGTTTTTTTGTAACTTCTTCTGGGAGCAGCAGGCACATGTATCACATGTGCATCGATAACTCAAGATCGACAAATCTGATTGGCTTAGATCAAAAGTATAATTTATGTAACAAGCAGCTTCATTAGAAGAACCATGAACCAGCAAAAATGGTGATGTAGTTTTTTTTTTAATTGACTCAGAAGTCACAAGTGGGCTTATATGGTACACTTACCCTATAGTAAAGCAAGGTGGTCTGACCTGTGGACGTTTCTACTGTAGTTATTTTATGTACTGTGTTGCTTTGATAGAGTCTTTGATATCTACTTGGCTGTCATTTTCTGTAGTCTGTGGCCCAACCTAATGTAATGAAAGTCGTGTTATAAATAAGCTATGACAGCATCAAACATGTGTTTTTAGATGAATTAGATGTACACACTTCAAAAAAGCATAACTAAAGAAGACAGTTGATGCGTGATGCAAGGCTTATCTACCCAGACGTATTTGTAAACAAACATTGGGTCTACAGTTTAGACTTTGATCACTAATTTGGTTATTATTGAATCATTTGGGTCAGCCCTGCAGAGTTGGAAAAAAGGTCTTGACTTGAGGTTCATTTAGTAGCCGTTCTTCTGAAAATGAAGGTAATCTCCAGAACAGCTAATAAATGGATGTTGAGTTGAGATGTAGTTTAAGAAAAAAGACCTTCACAGTTAAAGGTCCACTAAATCCAAATGTTTTATTTCACTGTGATTGAAAACTGAGAAGTTGCAAATCCTCAAAATTTGAGAAGCTGGAATGCATGTTTGCTTTAAACCACAATTATCTTTATTGATTTTTTTTCACCTATTACAGGAGGATAAAATTAGACTGAAAATGAAGTTTGTGAATGTCCTCACTAGTGTAGTAATCATAGTCTATGTGGCTATGTGTGCGTTTATCAGGGGCGGAGGCCTGTGTTTGTATCTCTGTTTCTTTGTGTGTGTGTGCAGATTTCTGAATGGGTTTTTTTCTCATGTAAAGCAGTTGGAGAGTAAAAGTTTCTGTCAGTGAGTTGATGTCAGGATGTTGGCTTTCACCCCCTCCCCTGCCCGTCAGTCGTTCTCTCTCTGGCTTCTCTTCTCAGGAAAAGGGTGGCGGTGGGGATGAGGTCACTGTTTGAAAACATGGCCCGATTCTCGAACCAGCACAACATTTCCTCTTCCGCAAAGCGGACTGTACGCAGGACAAACCGATGTCCTTGTCTTCATTAATACCATGTTCATGACTCTGCTCTGGGACAACGAAGTATTTCTTCACTCGTCACATGTTCCTGCTGAACCAGAGGGCTAAAAACTGAACCAATACTAAGTTCTTCTTTATTGTTGTCACTGAAGTATTAAACCATCTTTGGTATTTTTATAGCAATACATGTGTGTTACTCCCAGATCTGCTCCAAATGTTTCAAATCAGAGTAATTAAATCTTAGAGAACATTGTGTTTTTAATGAAAAGTCAGCCGCTTATTTAGTCTCATTACTCAAGCAGTCAGTAAACCCAAATGATTCCCTTCAGTCCAGTATATTACATCCTGGGTCTTATTTTCGCAGGTTTGGGAACAATAAAACTGTAGCTACAACATTAATTGTTGAGATCTGCAAACACAATAACAGAAAAAAGGGGGGAAAATGAAACTGTTTTTTTCAGGTTTTAATCAAAGCGACAGATGAATCAAACTTGTCTTGACTGTCTCAGTGTCAGTTTTCCTGTGTTTGTCTCCTTTATTTTTACAGTCCCTTTCGATCAATTTGTTAAACAAAGCAAGGTTTATTGTGGTTGGTTGATCACATGAAATCCCCTACAAAATCAGCCCAGTCAATCTGGAATGATTCATTCTTTTAGAGCAGAGCTGTTCAAACTATCTGAAGTTTCTGTATGATTTCATACTGAAATATGTATTGCAGAGAACCGCAATATGGCAATGTCTTTACCCTTATCCTGCAGCTCTTTTTACCAACATGTCTTTTGAGCTCAGTTTGTGGAGTAATGCTCTGAGAGAAAAAAAGAGAAAAGGTGAGAAAATTACCAGTAAAAAAACTCCAGCCCCAATATGTCGTAAAGTGATTCAGATCTTTTAGATAAACTGTTGGCCCGTTTACAACCTAATCATCTGACTGTTGGAGTTTATTTCCCCACTGGACATTGTTGTAATGATGTTACCATGTTCCCAGACTTGATAAATTACATTTGTGAGTACATTGTCATGTCAGAAATGTTAAAAATTCCGTCGACAAGCTAAAGCTTTACTTTACAGCTTGGTAGTTTTTTTCAGTTTAATTCACAAGTAATTAAAAATAGAATAGACATATGCTCAAAAGACCATGTAAAGAATAAGTCATTTTTTATTTTCCGTATTTGTTGATTTGTTTGCATGCCTGCAGACAATTTCACATATTTGCAAGTTCAGCTGCCTTACTGTGCACCAGTTAAAAGACACAAGAGGCTACTCTAGCTGGAAGTACACCAATTGAATTTATTGGAAAGTTTTGAGGAATAAACAAAACATTTATCCTATATAAATATATGCACACCTTTTTTGAAACACAATGAGTAAACTACAAATGTTAACTTCTCGCTTCTCTGTTAACTTCATCTCAGTTATGTACTGTACGAGCATACATTCCATCTTGTTTCGAGCTCTGGCTTTATTTGACACTTTTGGAAGTGAGCTGCTGCAGTTATGGTTGCAGCGTTGCATTAAAACAGAATCAAGAATGTAATCTGTAGACATAGAAATACAACTAAACAACCGTTTAGTCTGAGGAACAATGAAGTTCATCTCTTCACAATAGAACCTCTTGAGGGATTTACTAAATTAAGTTGTTACGACCACAATGTTTTGTAGCTGTGAACATTGTCTTTGTCTGCCTGCAGGATCCCGTGACTCGGTGTGTGTGTGTGTATTTTTGGATGTTTTTGTGAACATATTCTCATATGTTTGTGTTTTTGCAGATTTCGCAACTTTGCACTGTTTCTGTTGCTGTGTGTGTGCGTTTATGGGCATTTTGCAGTTTTGTTTTTGGCTTGTGAGTGTTATTATAATCATTGTCACTCAGCGGTGTGTGTGTGTGTGTGTGTGCGTGTGAGACTCAACAGCGTGGCTCTCAGCTGGTCAGGACTCGGGTGTAGAGGGAAGGAATGCAGCTTCTCTGTAATTTGCTGTCTGTCATCAAATCAGAGAGAGAAACAGCAACACTTGAGAGTAGCTGAGGGAGAGAGAGAGAGAGAGTGTGTGTGTGTGTGTGTGTGTGTGTGTGTGTGTGTGTGTCTGGTGGGTGAGCAGAGAAATGAGTCATGTGAGGAGGGTAGAGAAGAAGAGTAGAGAGGAGGAGGTATGAACAAAAAAGAGGAAAAGAAATAAGATATAGAGTAAACAAGAGAAATTAATTTTGGATTCCTCTCAGCATTTCATGAGTTACTGGTCGTAAACGCTGCAGTCTCCACCGTGGTGGTCCTTTCAGCAATCATCTTTCTTGTTGTGTTTTTAAAATTGTTTATCGTCTTTGCTGCTGTGGATGATGGATAGTAAAATTAAAGTGGATAATTGCGTCTTTCAACAGTGTAAGAAAAGTTTATGGTGCTATTTCAAGGAGACAATGTAAATGCTGTCAGTCTGGTGCTGTTAAACCAATAATTCATCCTTTATAAATAAAAACAACACAAAACATTAATACCCACCAACATCTGGGTTTTTTCTTCATCGGTGAAGGGTAGAATCATTCACTCTTCAGCAGTCACAGCTATTTATCGGTTCCAGTTCTGATTGGAAGTGATGGAACCAAGATGTACAGGTAGACGCGCTAATTTTCACCCCTTTTCCAGTGTGATACTTTGTCGCATGTTGAAGTGTACATAAATGTCTGTCCATCTGACTGAAGTAAAGATATGAATTTCTGGCGCATTCATGGCATAGAACTGTCTCGCCATAAAAAAAGATGCAACCTCATCTACTGGCCATGGCAGGAGAGTCAAAAAATCCTGAATATACACACTAATTTTGGTGTAAACTGGTAAGACTCAGCATGTTAATAGACCTTAGCACTTCCCAAAACCTTCTCAAAGCTTTTCGTTCTAGGTGCGGGCTTGTGTTTCCACTGTTGTTGCTTTCTTGATACTGTGTTTGTATTTAGTATCACCTGATGAACAGGGTGGAAATCTTGTTTAAGAAACAATAGAAAATTGACAACACTGAAAACTAAAGCATAATTCGCACCTATGAATGCATCTTAAGCTATTTGTTGCTAAAACTAAAACTGGCTGGTCCATATTGTGGTTTTACTTTCGCTGCTTGGTAGATGTTCAAGGTGTTTGTGTACCATTGTTGATCATATTGGAACAAGTTTATGCTGATTCAAAGGATTGTACCTGAGCTCTGGCAGGAAAAATTCACTTTAGTCTGAAAGTCCCTGATTATGATTGTTCCCAAACCTAACTTGTGATCTGATTTTATGCGTGTTACAGCTCTGATGATCTGCAGCATGTCTGGGTAAAACTCTCATCACATGTACTTGGCATTCCTTGTTATATTAAATTTGGTGTCTATGTCAAAATATAAATGACGTAGGGTCTACAATAAGGTGTTCATGTGAGGAAAACATTGTTACCCTGTGTTTCTGAGCCAGTTTTGGTGATGTCACACATCAGGACTGCCGAATGTGAAACGAATGTGCTCTTTCTTTTTTTTTAAGACACATACTTCGTTGTCACTGATACAAACCATATCACAGCTCTATTGGAACTGTATTTAGCAGCCCAGTCGCCCGGAAAAGAATATTGGCACTTAATGTTGATGGCAACCACTGATATTTTTACATTCGTTCGTGTCAACGAGCCATATTGACATTTCTACAAAATGTGTCACATCACGTTCACATGACATGTTTATGATCTTTCATAGAGTTTTGGGTTGCCAGTGACTGCAGCAAAATAATTTGTGTCGTGTTTGGTCCAAAGACAGCTTTAGGGATAATTTATGCTGGGTTTGTTACGGTATTTTAAGCATAAATCCAGCGTGGTCACATCATAAAGAATCTAAAAAAAATGTAAAGTGTCAACATATCTGTAGTTTGCAAAAACCAACGCCAACATTTATTCTGGCAGTTGGGTTGAATCGAGACCACACAGGTAAATCTGGGTATGGTACTATGCAGCTTTTAGTAAGAAAATGGGAAAGAGGGGTGACCAAACTGTGTAATCCATCTAACCTATTGAAGAAGACCATGAGCTAAAGGTACACAAACTGAAGCCTGATTTGTTTCAATTTTAAAATCTCCTTTCGCTCCATCGAGTCAGAATTACATGTTACTAAAATTGCCCAATAAACAAACCACTTGTGGTCATGTGACCTTGTTTATAAGCTCTTAAGTTAGCTTGTTTTCATCCTAAACAAATCCAAAATACAATAAACTAACTCTCTCTAACTCTGGTTTGGACCATGGAGGTGAGGTCACATTCTTGACAGCCTCTTTGGCCTTTGTAAAACCTTGTGTGTGATTGGCTCAGACGCTGCAGCATCACCACGTTTGCTGTGATTTGACAGGAACAATGAGGAGAAACAGAGCTGTCACTGATAAGAAGAGCAGAAACGATGTTATCAGTTAAAACAATTCTCTTTTTTCTTTCCATTGGATATTTCAATTAATCCATTATCCATAATGACCCGTAATATGGTTTGTGATAACTCTGTCTGAATATTGTGGTCTTTACTCTGACAACAAAGTGTCTGAGGCTGTCTGAGCTGACAGATGACGAGTGTGTGTTTAGAGGTTATCAGTAGTCAGTCAGCTAGAAGGACGGCCTGCGTGTTGCAACAGCGTGTGAGGAATGTGCCCGAGGCAGCTGGAAAACACATCTGTGTGTGTTGTTACAAGAGTGTATATTTCAAACAAATTGAATAACTGCGGGTACCTTAGGTTTTGTGTGTGTGGTACAAATGACTATATTTTCATATCAAAGAGAGTGTGTCTGTGTTTCTGTGTCAAATCTTTCACTTTGTTTCAAGGAAGAAACTGAGATTGGCACTCAAAGTATTTTTATGTCTGAAACACTCTAATTTATGTGACCCACATAGACAGCAGCCCCTGTAATTTTCTTTGTAAACACACACACCTGCGATATAGAGTCTTGTGGCGGTGCAGGTGGATACACACCATGCCTCAGTGACCTGTTGTCCTGTCAAAATGTTTTCATATTTGCACATCCTTCTGATAGGTGACTTCTTCTCTCGTAATGTGATTGTACGCCTTCTCTGGGCTGTTTCTCTTCTTCCAGTTTTGAAAAAGAAAAAAAGCTCAGATTTCTACAATAGATTATTCCAGCAGTATAAAAATAACATTCACTAAAAAAAAATAAGAACAATGTTAGTGACAACCGCTGAAAAGCTTGATGCTTTCTGCAACAAATCAAGTGACAAAGACTACCATGGGCAGCATTACAGAGTCACTCACTAAGGTATCTACACTACAAAACATGGAACCTGGTGCAACTTTACGTTTATTTATGTTGGGTTTGGCCACAAACAACACTTGGACTTAAAAGATTGCGAGTGTTTTGGCTTAAAATACCTGTTTTGGTTGCCACAAACACATCTGGAAATTTCCAGAGGTCTCTTTAAAAATATTATGTGGTTTCACATGTACAAATGTTGAAACACCAGATTGAACTGTGGTCACTGACTTTGCAGCTGGCAGCCTTCCTGCCTGCAACCTCCATCGCCATCCCCTCAGCCTAATGATATGGAAGTCAGCTCATACACGTGTAATGTGAAAGTGATCTGACATTCTATAGAAATGCTAATAAAGTATGTAGCCTATGAAACGTATCAGGGCTACGGAAGGAACGGCCATGCATTTATATATTTTATTTCCTCTGATTCCCCATGATAACGAGTTAATGTCATTTGTTTTCCCGAGATAACGGGATGTTTTTCTCGAGATAACGAGTTAATTAATTTGAGATCTCGAGAAAACAAAACGATATTGTAGTATATTAAATCATTGCAGGAAACATCATTCAGTGTAGCAATGTCAGAGGAGCAGGAGCATATTGATCACCGCGTCACATATCTTTACTCATTAGTGTGCGTGATCTAAAAAGACTGTTAGCAAGGCTTCAGCTATATCAGCTTCAGCCTGATGTCATTGTTAACTAACTTGAAAAAAAATATATGAATGCATGGCCGTTTAGGGCTTCCATACAGGGCTTTGCAAACCACCATCATTTTATCCAGGCAACTGGGCTGAGGATCAAATATCATTCTTGCACAAACTATTGACTCATGTAGTGTTTTGTTGAAATTTGTAAAGCATTTGCAAGTCAGTCACATTTGTGGAAATATCTAAATCCATTGGGTTTGTTATCTGTCTGTATTATAAGGTCAGTGGTTTCTCTACTGTAATAAGGCTTTGACGCAGCACCCAAGCCGCTTTGGGCAACATCATAGCCAAATTAATTAAAAATCAATGCTGACAGCATCAAAACTCACTTTTCCAACTTAATGTAAAAAAGCGGATATATTAAAAATAATGATCTAAAATGATGTGAAATTCCATATTTTTTACTGAATAATGTTCTTTGGATGACGCCCCAATCTCAACCAACTCTAAGTCTTGTAGGGAAAGCACTGGCTGTGTCAGTTTTGGACTGTGAGAACAGATCTGAAGGTTTACTGTATGTCATCTCTCCCTCTCTTTCAGGGCTGTGTGGAGCAGGGAGGAGGAAACCAGCCTGAACTCCAGCTGCATGAATCGCTCACTGAGCGGCTGAGAGGTAAACTCCATTTTAAACACAGGATCGCAGCATCTGTGTACCGTTTTCAAAGATTAATCTCCCTTTAGTTCTGCGTAATAGTTATTTGAATATCCAGAAAGTTAAAAAAATTATAATAATTAGGTTTTCAAGGTGTTGTTAGGAACTCTTGCTAACGGGTGGCTCTTTTCCTGAAGCACATGAAGTGTTTTATATTTCCTGTCTTCTTTGGAACAAACAGATGAAGAACCAGGTTGTTAATACTGCATCACCAGCCATAGCTTCTAACCCTTAAATTTTAGATCAGACTGCTGTCAGACTTTTACAACTTGATTCCTAAAGTATATTAAAAAAAAACTTTAAGTATAACAATTTAGTCAGCCCCCTGAGAGTTTCTTTGTCAAGATATCTGAATAAATAAAGGAAGTAATGGATTTCCCAGATAAGCAAGTTTGAGCAGTCTTGTGGTGAGAAGAATCCTGTGGTTTTTCAGTAGAGGTTGACGGTTTGATGCTTTCTTGTGGTTTTTGGACACTGTTCAGCTCTTAGTTGTTGACTTTGTTCCGAGGTGTTTCCCCTGACTGCTATCTTCACTGTGTGCCAGAAGATTCTATACAAACACACAAGTGTACATTTAAATTTTAGGCATGAATTATTGGTGCCTCACGACTACAACTGTGAAGAAAGTCTAAGCTCAATCCCCTGACAGCTCAAGAAAAGCCACGAGTAATGAGGCTGAGAGCAGAACACAAAAGCACACATGATGTCAGGCTCAACGTCCTTCAACACCTCTAAAGAGTAAAAGAAAACAGGAGACCCATGTAACAAAACCTGTGAAAGACGGGAATTCACCTTCTTTTGAATTCAGTCGTGGACTGTCACACGTGCTAACAAGCCATAAGACAACATAAATGTCTTCAGGCGTTTCCGCACTTTGTAGTAAGTTTACAACCCCTATAAAGAAGCATCTATGTCCGCCTTTTAAGTGAGAGTGAGGAGCCATTCGGGTTGAGGAGAGCTTATATTGTTTTTTGAAGTTTTATGTGTAAAGCTGTCTGAGTTGGAGCGTGTGCTTTTGATGCTTATAGAAAAGTCTCTCAATATAAAATCAACTCACTTGTTGACAGTCAGTAGGTAACAAATGAGGGACTTGTGTCTGTGTTTTCACCAAACTACTGTGCAGTGTTTTTAAAATGACTTCCTCTTGGTTCTGACAGATGCACTCGTGTCACTATTTGTTTTCTTCAGCCAGGTGTTGATTTGAAGCTGTGTGTGTGCTGAAAGGTCCAAGTCCTGAAAAATGACTCAGTCGGTGCAAGTGAACCCAAAGCTGCCTGGTAAGAAACAGCATTATTATGCCATTGTTTTAATATTTCCACCTCCTGTTCGAATTTCACTTCAGACTATGAAAATTTAACTGTTAAAGCTTCTTTCCATCTTCTCTGAGTATGCTTAGTTTTTACAAAATAAATTAATAATGGATGTAATAAATCAATTACTTGTTTCAGCTTGCCATGAGGAGGTTTGTGGAGTTTACCAAATGTAAACAAAATGTCTTTGTGGCATTCGTACCATAAACACCACAGATCAGATACCTAAACCAGCTCCAAACTATGACGCACTGTCGCTATGCTATTTATTGTATCAAATTTGTATACTGGTTTGGATTATAAAATGAGTATTATTATTTCTGGTATTATGTGAGATTGAGATTAGAGATTTGTCTGTTTCTAAAACTGTTGGGAGTTTTTGACCATTAGTTGTGTGTTGCGCAAGTAGGTCCACATCCATTTGCTTTCAGGAAACATGCATGAGTAAAATACAGACAAAATGAACGTAGTTCAGTATGGACAGAGGGCTCTGTCTGCATCTGTGTCTAACGTTGACAATAAATTAGCCACTGCAAGCTCGGAAACATGGATGCTACCATGCAGGATTTAAAAATATTTAAAATTAGCTGTATTTTTTGAGATAGGAAGTAAGTTAACAAGCATTTATAGTTTAAAGCAGTGAATGTAAACATACGTTTTGTTTGTTTACAATTAAACTTTATGGAACATCTACAACAAGTTTGTTTCAATAATGTTCAATTACTTGTATTTCTCTCTTCAGATCTGGGCTCTCCCTTCATCTACTCCAGTCAGGAGGAGGCTGACCAGCCTGGTTCCTACTCCGTCCAGACTCCATATGGTTTTCAGCTGGATCTGGACTTCCTGAAATATGTAGAAGAGATAGAAAGTGGGCACAATATCCGTCGAGCACCAGTTGGCTCCCGGCGCCGAGGGGTCAAACTTTCCCAGAGAAGTCCAAGTGTGGGGGGACGTACCAGTGGCTGGACATCTACAGAGTCTCTGGCATCTCCGGCCAGTGAGGATGGCAGGGCTCCTCCACCGCCACCACCACGCCACCGCCTTGGGTCAGCACCCTGTGAAGGGCTCTCTCTTTCCCCTGTGACCCTCCTAACTGTTCCTCCTCTGTCTGCTGGAGCCAAGGTGCCTCCTCCTCCACCGCAACGCAACCCCAGAGTTGAGCGGACTCTTCTGGAAACCAGCCGACGGCTACAACAGGAACAAACCCATCAGCATCAGAATGGTGGCCGATTCCAGCTCGCCGATCCTCCAAAACAGCTCTTACCCTCTGCATCTACTCTGCAGAGTAGCTGGACTAAACCCAGTCCTCAGACCTCTGGGCTCAGCACTCCAGCTGCTGGCACCACAGTAACCCCAGTCCCACCCAGCCAGCTGCAGACGGTTAGAGAGCAGATGGCTACAGCCTTGAAACAGCTGAAGGAGATGGAAGAGAGGGTAAAGGGTGTTCCTGCACTTGAGAAAGAAGTTGCCAAGCTTCGTGCAGAGAAGGACATGCTTCTGTTAGCACTGCAGGAGAAGAAAGTAGCCATAGAGATGGCCCAGCAAAAGCAACAGTCCACAGAGTCTTCAACCCAGACCACAGAGACTGTTCCAGCTGAGCAGAGTGTCCAAAGTCGATTGACTGCACCAACCTCAACTGGACATAAAGGCCTCGTGAAATCTGGTGAGCTGAAAAAGCTGACTATGAAATTTGAAGGGAAGGAAGAGAAAGCTACAGAGACTTCGTCAAAAGGTTTAGTAAAAACTCCAGAGAAAGTGTCTGTCGTTGAGAAGAAATCAGTGGCTGTTGGGGACGACGTGCCAATGGACTCTGTTGTTTTCTACTACAGCCAGGGTGTGAAAGATGCTTCTGAGGGCACCACGGTAAATGTCTGTGAGAAAGGCACCGGGACAGAGGCCCCTCTGGTTCATGAGGAGGGAATACAGACCGGAGTGGAAACAGAAGAAGCAGCAGTATGGGTGATGGAGTCACTACTTGGGCTGACAAGCGAGGCACAGCGGGAGATCGACACCTTACAGGACACCATTAAATTCCAGCAGGAGTCAATTGTGAGTCTCGAGGACCGGTTGAGTGTAGCCGACAAAGACCTGGTGATCCTTAAAACCCAGATGGAAGCGAAAACCTCAAAAGTCACATTTGAGAAGGGGGTTCTTGCAAAACCAGACACGACAGATGCCCAGGTAGAGACACTGACTCCTACCTTAAAGCATGCTGCAGTTTTGTGCTGCCCTGAGCTGAGCGATGCATGTGTAGGTGAGAGTTTAACAGCTGATCAGATTGAACAAGGCACCCAGACGGATGCTATAGCTGAAACAGCAGAATCAGTTCCTGTTGCAGTGGTCAGCACTGGGTGCCAATGGGAGGACATGTTTGAGGAGAAGATGGAGGAGCAGAAAGTGCTAAAGAAGAGACAGATGACCTTCGCCGATTACAAAGTTTCACCAGAAGAAGAAGTGGTTAGTATGGCTGAGAACAAAGAGGAGGATGACGGAGATAAGTCTACGCCCAGCAACACCAAGACAGGTGAGAAGTATTTGTCGTGATTGTAGGGTTTAGGAAGATAAGGGTCAGGACATTATGGCCCAACCGCAATACAAACCCTTGCCCCTACCACTTTGCACCTACCACTTCGTTGTGTGTTCATGCCTTGGGGTAGGCAGTCCTGATTCTCATCGGGATAGAGGGGTACGTGACATATTTATTAAGGGATTCCTCATCACTCATTAATTCCTGATAATGGACACTTCGTCTGGCATTATCCCATACACATTTCAATGTTGCATTCCACGCCCTTGATGGCTTTTGATACACGAAATTACACTTAAGTCCAGCAGCGAAGCTGCTCCATTTGGAGCTCCTGATATCAGTGCAGACTGGCAGGGTAGGAACATGGGTTGCCAAAACTAGATGAGTTGACGATCGCATTAGGTTGAGAACAAATTCGAATTATCAGTGCTTTTCTATCTCCATCAGATAAATGGCATTGTGATAATACCAGAACTTCCACAGTAACACAAGAGAGATCACCACAGCTGAAGACTGGATATTGAAAATGTCCAGTTAGCATCTGTTAACATAAACACCGTAGAATTGAATGTTCTGAGGGGCAGAGGGGGCACTCAAAAACGAGGGGTAGAGGTAAAAACTAAAAAATACTACATGTGGTTCCTTCAAATGTTTTATGTCATAAAATATATTAAATGTAGAATTCTTTTTCCTTGTCACATTGTTGTAAAAACATAGCAACACACCATTAGTAAGTGCATTCTGGGATGTGGTAGAGAGTTCAACAAGTAAAGCTTAATGGATGGACTGTACATAACGTGTTTGTGGATACTTATGATGAATTATATCCATGTCTGTAAGCACCGGTAATTTGAGTGTACCAATTAACAATTGTCTCTATTAAATATAATAAGTTACAAATTACATAGTTTTTTCCTTGCAGCTTCTACAATGAACCAATGAAAGGTATGCGTTTCTTTGGTGTACTATTTATGTTATTGTTGAAACCATCTGCTTCCTTTATGGCAACAGGTATGCTGAAATCAATCATGAAGAGGAAGGATGGGAGTAACTCAGGCGAGAATCGCACTGCTGGCAAGAAGAGCCTGCAGTTTGTTGGAATTCTGAATGGAGGGTGGGTAACATAAAACCAAATTTTATTTTTCACCCCAGAAAAAAATTAAATAAGGGTGGCAGAAAGTCAAGAGGATTGACCAGGTCACAGTTTTGACAAGTAGCAAACAGAGGCCTTTTATCTAGTGCCTAAAATTTGAACAGCACGGGTTTGTTTGTATTTGAGCAAATATTTGTGTCTCCCAGGTATGAATCTACATCCAGTGAGGAAGAAGAGGAGGAGGAAGAAGAGGAGGAAGATGGAAGTTCTTCTGAAAGTGGGGAAGGCGAGTGCTTGGACAGCACAGAGGAGGATGAGGCAGCTCTGGAGGAAGAGACGTCAGAAGAGGAGAGAAATGTGAACCTGGATGAGAGCGACACTGATGAGGAAACCCTGAGGGCCACAAATTATTCATCTGATGCTGTGAAAGAGAAGTATGTTGATATGCAACAATGATTAAAGTGTAGTGCTGCATATATAAATGCTACCAAATCTTAAAAAGTCTTATCATGTAAACATTCATATGCAACACACATATATACAGAAACATTCAACACAAAGGTGAAAGTGATTTTGTTTATAATAGGTTTGAGCTGAGCTCAAAGATGCGTGAAGCCTGTCTCATCATGAAGAACCACCTGAACGATGACATCAAAACACTGAAGAGTAAGGAAGTGGTGCGTTCCTGCATGCTTCTTCAAACCATTTTATCATTTATCTTCAACACTTCGTCATTGGAATAAAGCAAAAATCCTAATTACTTTAGGTTGATGAAAACTGTGAGACTGTTTTTATTGTTTAGGGATATTTACAGCACCTGCAAACATTAATCACAAACAATAGGAGCTTCGTGTAACAATAACAGAGGAGTCTAGACCGAGAGAAGGCTCAGGAAATGAATCATTGTTGGCTCAAGTAACAGATGCCAAAAAGGACTTCCCTTGACATTCAGTGGAATGTCAGGCTGCGATTAGCTATTTAACTTGCCAAAATAAACTGTATATGTTTTAACTTCACTGAATTAAGGGAAGTTGTTGGTAAGTTGCAATAGTAAGATACAACTTTACTACCATCTCTCTGCTGACACAGATGCTGTTTGTTAATACATAAATATGATAGACCCGCAACTGATTGTCAACTATTCAATTAATCTCCAACTACTTTGATAATCAATACATTTGTTTCATAAATTCAAGATTCTTTGATTGCAGCTTTAATTCCAGCTTTTTTGAACCATTTGCTGATATTTTATAGACCAAACAACTAATCAAGAAATTAACAATATATGCCCTCACCTTCAGCTCTCCAGCAGCCACACTGTTCAGCTCGAGTGGTTCCGCATTTCCAGCGCCAAGATGGCTCAGCCGTTGCGGGTCTCAGACTACCTGATGGCCTTTTCTGAGGTATCATCGGTGCTGCTTCAGCATGTAGTCAACATGACCGATGGAAATGGCAACACGGCCCTCCATTACAGCGTCTCCCACTCCAACTTCGGTGTGGTGGGGTTGCTGCTGGACACAGGTCAGTGGCCAAATACATCACTTTACACTACTGAATGAAACCATACAGACAGGAACAAAACAGAAATCCATTAGTTGTATTAGACTACATTAGTTTTAGTAATTAGTTTTAACTGGTAACTGAGTGTATATACATGTGCATTTCTATGTAAATGGCAATGTGTCCTGTCTATCTGACACAGGTGTGTGCAGTGTGGATAAGCAGAACAAGGCAGGCTACACTGCCATCATGCTGGCTGCTCTCTCTACTGTGAAGAAGGAGGACGACATGGCTGTTGTCAAGAAGCTCTTCGGTCAGGGCAATGTCAACGCCAAGGCCAGCCAGGCAAGTCTGAATCAGTTTATCACACTTCACAGAGCTGTTTTACAAGACAAACACTTGAGTGGTTGAGTCGTTTACTCCTCAAGTACTGCTTGTGGACACTAGCCCCATTCACACTGCCATTTGGAATGCGAGAGGGAGCGAGTCAGACAGCTTCCAGTTTACTGATGGTGATTATTTTATTACATAATTTAGAGCGAAAAATGTAACTTTGTCACTTTCCAGGATGTTTGGTGGGTCAGGATCTCTCTCAGCATCCATATGATTATAAACTGTCTGCGGGTTTAGATTGACAGGGGGGACACCAGGGAAACACCTTGAAAACACACACACATCCTCATCATGATGCGTACTCTTAGCATGTACTTAGTAAATGGGCTTTGTTCATGTTCTTCTGAACAGCACATAACAGTTTGAACGTTACATTGGCAATTTATTATCTTGTTAAAAAGTGAAAATACTTGTGCCACAGATACTGACTTATTTTGATATGCAAAGACACAAATATCTTTTTAATAATCCAGTGTGTCAGATTTAGGAGGATCTATAGAGTGGCTCAGGAACAAATCCACAAAACACATCTGTAAAAACACCCCACTTGGGAATTTTAAAGCGTTTGTCTTTTTAAAAAGGTAGTTTACAAGTGGCTAATCGAACACTAATGCAGTAATTAATACGGCAAGCCCTGATTCTTGTTGGCTCAGGTGGACTTGAGCTGCAGACTATTCTAATCAGAATAGTGATTAGAGTGTGTATACTTATTTGTGGTTGTGATTCAAGCACAGTGTAGTTTGTTCATAGCCTAACATTTGCTTTTTATCTCTGGCGATTTCATTTATGCTTCAGAAATCACAAATATGTTCATCTGTGATGATCATCTTGCTGAACATAACGTGTAAATATCATAAAAAAAGCTGCATCAAACTGAAAAATCCCATAGCATTTTAGAGGGAACCAAGGCTGATGCAAACTTCTGGGCCAGCACACAAAAATGTCATCCCTGTCCCTGTGATAAGAGTAATTGTGTTTTTGTTACCTTGAATGATAATTTTATATCCACAGAAGGAATGGGTCCTTTACAAAGCAGTCTGGTTTATCAGTTCTGGGCTAACGTAGAAACATGGCAAACACCGGCTTTAGAGAGGGACTTTCACATTTTTAGCTCTACCATGTTGTGGTACCATTACTCAGTTCACAGATAGATGCTACTTAATCTTACACACAATGTATATCCTTAGAAATGTGAATGTCTGAAAGCTCCAAAAGAGCTCCTGTGAATCAGTTGTGGGCTCCATCAACCAGAAGCATTATATCTCTTAAAAGAATCGATCCTCAGCTGACTTTCTTTAATGAATTGAATCTGATTTAGACACGTTAAACTGTTAACACAGAAGCAGCAATATAGAACCAAACATAGGATCAATTCTACGGCCAAATTGAGGTGACTGAGTTACTAATCTGATCTGTTAATGAGTTTTTGCAGCATTCTTTTACTGAATCTAAACTGACCTTTTCCCTGCTGGTTAAATGTGTGTTGTTGTTGCGAATGATACTGTGTTTGAATGTCAGAAACACCGAAAGACATTCAACTTGTAACTAGTCCTGATTGAATGTGGACTTGATTTGTACAGCTAGTTCGAGTGACGGTAAAGAAGAGGATGTCATTCTTTGTTCTCTGTTTAATTCAAGCAGGGAAGGTTATGTTGGGGGCATTTCCTGTGTTGTAATGAATTGCTACATTCAGAGCCAGATGAATAATTGGTAACGGGTTAGATCGGATTAGTGAAATAGTAGCCTAAAGTGACACTCGGGTCATTTGGAGAATCTGTTGAGTTGAATGGTTTTATCTCTTGGCATGATCTAATCAGGCTGTGCAGTGTATGTGTTGGGACACGGCGCCTGACAGGCTCTCACACTGCCAAGTCACAGGACTGAATTTATAGAATCACTGGCTATAAATCCAATTACTGGTGCTTGTTATTGTTGCTGCGGGTAACAACACAAGGCACGCAATGCAATTTTAGAGACAGGAATTTAAGACTTTTTTTCTGCTGTGTTTTGAGTTTAGCTTTTGGACTGTGGAGTTGTACTTTTCTATTTTTAATAATTGATTCCTGTTTTGAAGCAAATTCTGTATCATTAAACTTATACATTAAACTCTAGAGAATTAATTTCTTTATAGCCTTGAGTTTGTTTTTTTGGCACAGTGCATCATTGTCCGTATCTGTACTGCTCTCAGAACAGTTTTAAGACCATATTTAGACTTGGCACTGACATGCAGTCTGTACATGGATATCCTGTCTGGATAAAGAAATAATTCATGTTAATGCAAGGTGTAGATACACTCATAACGCTCTAGGGTGACACTCTATAATAACCATCATTAATGAATGGGAAATTTATAATTAATTCAACTTTGTTAACAGTGAAATAACAATTAACTAAAGAATGAATGCTTTATTAACTATTGTCAAGCAATTTATTATGTTTTAAGTTGCAATTTATGATTATAATACTTTGTTAATGGTTAATAAGTGTACTACCACAAACATTATTTGGATGTCCATCATCACGGCTGCAACTGATTTATAAACCTTCACAATTGTCTAATAAATGGTTTATGAAGCACTTCATCGTGTTCCCTTGGTTCTAGATATACCACATTATAGTTGATTTAATAAAGAAGAAAAAACAAGGTCTGAACCAAACCATGGATTTGGATAGTTGTACACCAACTACAACAATCATGTCTCACAAAGTGTTGAACCTGGACCCATCCCTGCTTGTGAACGACTGAGCCTTTCGAGGATGGCCCTTTCATACCCTTGGTTTCCGTGTGAATCAAAACACGTAATTGGCTCTCACTTGCATTGCATTAGAGCACATTTGCACAAAGTTTGGGCTTTGTAAACTTTCCCCCTGTAGTGCTGCTGGGTGCCTTTCAAGTCTCTGTAGCTCAGCGGGTGGCCTGGGGCTGCAACGCCTGGTCCCATTTGTAATGAATAGCAGCCTATTGCTGTCCTGGCTTTTGAGTCTGTATGTGTGAACTGGCCATAAGAGTGGGCACTATTTAGGGGAAATAGTGGCCTACAGGGCTAGAGAAGCAGGTTTCATGTGGGAAGGTCACTTATTATCGACAAGAATAATCAGGGTTGAGTAAATACATTTTTGCTGCATAATAAGTTAAATGCTCCTAAGCAAAGCACTTAAGATACAAAGTTTCAGAGGAGAGACCGGTTACACTGCAATGGAATTTAACTTGGCTTTAAAATGAGGTGCTGCTTAAAAACAGAAAAAAATGTGTGTTTAGCAAATGTCACCCCTATAAATAACTTGTAGTTAATCTTTAAAGTCAACAACTTACTCATTCACACTGCTTCAGATAGTGGAACAAAAGGATCAATATCAGTACACTAGTGTTGTTGGGGGGGTTATGTTTACACCTGTCTCAGTTTGTTGGTTGGTTGGTTTGCCAGCAGAATTAGACAAGTAGGCCCAGAAAAGAGCCCATTAACTTTTGGTGTGGAACTATGATGAAAAGCTCTCAAAAACTGTATGTCATTTCACCCTAAGGAATAATTATTTTTGTTTACAGGCTGGCCAGACGGCGTTGATGCTCGCTGTTAGCCACGGGCGGCAGGAGATGGTGCGGGCCCTGCTGGAGTGTGGTGCAGACGTTAACGTACAGGATGATGAGGGATCCACGGCTCTGATGTGTGCTAGTGAACATGGCCGTGCTGAGATTGTCAAACTGCTCCTGGAACAGCCTGGCTGCGACATATCCATTGTTGATAATGTAAGGCATTTATTCAGCTGATCTAGTCATTAAGGCACACTTTCAGAAACTTCTCCCTGAGCTTAAAGATGAAGCCAGCTGTTCTCTGACTGCTGAAAACATCTGAGCACTTTCTTGTCTGGGGTTTAGCTTAATCTGTGCTCAGGAAACGGCTCCTCATGGGAAATTGGTCCATGCAGTTTCCTCTTCATGTCGCCTCCCTTTTCTCCTTTTCTCCTTTCGTGTTTTTCCTTCATTAGCAAGAAAGGCTGAGAGCTAAAGACCCATGATCAGATTCGTTTCATCTGCCTTCTCCTGAAATCAGTGCTGTTTACAGGAAACACAATCACAGGGCTACTCACAAGCCCCCGGGGGATGAATTAAAGAGCCACAACTCCTCTGTTCACAACCGCAGACTTGTAGATTTCAGACACAATGCACTGCACTAGACTCTGAAGACTGATGATTTTGTCAACCACTTAACTTATATCATCTACCAAATTTCAGTGGGAACATTTACTTTTCTCAGTTAGCATAAATCTTACCCCGGAACAAAACTCTTTTCATTGCAGCTTGTGACATTTCTCGCACTGGTTAATCTGCACAGCCGTGTGTTTTAAAGTGATTTCACAGAGGATTGGTCTGGATGCTTGAAGACAGGCCAGGCAGACAGATATTTGAGCATTCACATCTGCGCCAGAATGAGTTGGCCATTCAGTGCCGGCAGACCCGGGATTGTGTTTCAGTGCAGCACAGCTGGACCGAGAGGTAGACTTGGAGGGGGTGGAAATCAATTTGAAAGGCCCCCAGCTCCCCTGCAGGACACAGCAAAAATGCTTGATTGGGTTTAGGAAAACATGATTTTGGAATAAAATAGACCCTTTCACAACATTTAATGTGTTACAAAAGATACAAAACAGGGATTGGTCAGTTGCAATTCTGGTCCTGAGGCAACATTATAGGGGAACAACACCAATGTGGCGATATCATATCTTGTGAAGGCGATTACAAGCTGCAGTCTTCCTGGAGAATAATTATTGGATGTACTCTCACTACAGATATCAATCATTAAGAAACCTCTATTACTCCTTGTATGTTTTATATGATCCAAATTAGCGCATCATTATGTTATGTCCTGCTTGACATGTTTTATGGAATAGCAGGGAAAGTATAGTTATAAAACTATACTTAACTAACTGAATGGAAGCACTACCCCAACATCCATCACATGTGATGTAACACACTAGGGCAGTAATAGTTCTGTAGTAAAGAGCGTGCCGAAATGGCTAGAAGAACATCAACCATGTCTAATGTTGATCACCTGGCCCATGCTAAACAGTTCAGCGCTCTGATCTAGTTTGAAACTTCTCGTGTTTTAAGGCTCAATGAACTCAAACTCAACTGCTTCTCTCTCTCTCTTCTGTCTGTAGGATGGCAGCAATGCTCTGTCCATCGCACTGGAGGCGTCTCACAACGACACAGCTGTGCTGCTCTACGCTCATATGAACTATGCTAAAACCCAGCCTGCTGTGGTGAGTCCACCCTCACACCCCCTCCTCCTTTTGAGGAGACAGGGGTGTCACATGTGAATTTGACAGACATGATGACCTTTTTTTTATACTATAACTTTTGAAGGGCATGTAAAAAAAAACAAAAAAAAAACAGTTGACCTACCTTCTAGCCATATCTCCCCAAGTGTAAATATAGACTTGTTTGGCTCTGTCTTTTAGCATGTTTAACAGCCTGAAAAGAAAGAATAAATATCAACATTTGGAGTTTTCTTTGTAGATTACAGGGCTGTCTTTGGGTCACAAGGCTGAAAGGCTATAAATCTGCTGAGACACGGCATTCAAGCTGGCTGAAGTCTGTGCAGGTCACAGTCCCAACATAGCTATACAGTGAGCAATGTCTCTTGTATTTAAAGTGGGTAGGATCAGTTCCACGGCAGTGGTCCAAGCTCCAGTTTGGGTGTGGGCAGCACTGACTGAAGGTACTCTGCTGCCCCCTAGAGTTCCTACCAAGCTCCAGTGGATTGTGTTTTCTGTTAGAGGGTAGACAATTGAGTATTTTAATTGCTTTATCCAAACATTTCCATTAAATTGACCCAACTCCTATTATGTGAAATGTCAATAGGTATTGTTTAACTAATATCAATAACAGTAATAAAGAAGTTACTATGCTTGATTTAGTGATTTGTACAGTTTCCCTCAAGAACTAATGCCTCTTAAGCCCTCAAACTATTTTTTTTTTTAAATGGAAGAATGCAGAATAATGAGGTTGTTTAATATTATTTAAAAGTCAACCTTCACATTGTTCTTTTCAGGGGAGTCCAAAGGCCCAGCAGAGGAGCCCCACCAGCCCCCACAAGCCCTGGCCTTCAGACTGACAGGATCATGGCCGCTTGGCAAACATAACTGGATCTGAGCTGTGAAAAGCTCCACTGGAATTTACTTAAATATATATGTATTTATATATTGCAATATGTCCTGCATTTATAAGTATTGTTAATATGAGAATATTATTTTTCCATAAAAGTGGTTATGTTATATACTTGACTAATATGAGCTCCTCGCATGTCTGAATGAGGTCTCCAGTGTGTGTTTTTTCTGTGACATGAGATGAGACCTAACCATTTATTATTTGCACTCCACTAATATTTTACTGTAAAGGGCAACACACACTGGTGGTTTATGTCCAAAAACCTGCACCCATTATTTTCCAGCAGCATAAATACACACAATGAAACAACATGTGTGTCAAGATACTTCACTCTCTTACAGTAAATTCCAGCGTCGATGCTGCAGAAAATGTACCACATTAGCTCCCTGGATTGGCTTTGACTACTTCTATGTGCATGCCCGCTGTGTACTGTTGACATCAAATGACACGACACAGCAAAACAGTGTGTGTTGCCCTCTAGTTTTTCCTCTCTGTCCTGCCTTGGTTAACTGACCTGTGAACCTTTTCACCTTCATAGTCTGCACTAACTGTCTGTGCATTGTATGTTCATATAAATATATTACGTATAAATATATTCAAGTCTGAAATAAATATTTACATAAAATATGATCAAAACAAATTGTTTCTTCATTATTTTTTTTTTTATGCTAAACAACTGTTATGTGGAGATCTTAAAGACTGTCTCTTACAAATAAGATGTTCTTATGTACTGGATACATTAGTTCCTAAAAGAGTCACACACAAAGTGACACACAGTGTGGGCTACCTACACTTCCCTACTACCTAGCCTGTGAGGCATTAGCAATCTAAACTCGTTGTTTTAGTATGTGACCATTGAAGCAATTGTATAAATTAATTAATTGTAACATTACAATCCTAGGTGGGATGAACTGATGGACACCCAACTATTCACATGAATTATAAAATGGAACATCAATGGAACCTTTTGCATAAAAGCAGTTATAGGATAATTTCACCCAGCAATGAAAATGTGGTCATTATCTACTCACGCTGATGCAGATGGAAAGTCAGGTGAAGTTTCGGACTCCACAACAGCATTGCAGCATTCTCCTGAAGATCTGAAGTAGATGGGGACTTGTTTTAAAATCCAAAAAGACAAATGAAAGAAAAGAAAAACATTAAATGCCTCTATATAGATCACCAAACGTAACAGAACAGACAGAAGCCTGACTCCTTACCTGACTTTTAATGCTGCTGTCTTGGCCAATACTTCCCTTTAAAAGAGATTCTGAATTTCAACAGGAATATTTAAAAAAATTAATGTATTTAGTAGAGCTGTCAAAGTTAACGCGTTAATCGTGCATTAACGCAACATCCTTTTAACGCCGTTAATTTTTTTAACGTGCAACTAACGCTCGGTATGAAAAAAAAAAAGAAACGCGCATTGTTTGATTTACGGCCGTCAGTGGCACCTGTAGTCTTGATCCAGAGGGTGGCAGAAGAATAAGAAAGGGAATCAGAGGAAGAAGAAGCAGGGTTGGCATTCGGGAAAAACACGGTAGACTGAAAAGCCAAAGTGAAAGTAAATGGAGAAAGGACTTATGAACGGCAAATTCACTTTGAAAACACTGCCAGATGGTTTAGTCCATAGGACAAAAGTTATCTGCACGTACTGTCGAACTGTAATGAGTTACCATTACCAATACCAGTACGTCGAGTCTCAAATATCATTTGCAAGCCAAACCAAACACATGGCAGAGGCAGAGAGCCCAGCGCCCCCTCGCCAAAAGCAGACATCACCATGTCTTGATCCCATTTAGGGTGAGAGGATATTTTTTGAGCCTTTTATTTTAAGTGCATGATTTTAAGTGTTGAATAAACATTTTCATAAATCATTATGAATATTTGCCCTTTCTTATGTTGTTACAGTTTTTCTCAATTGTTTACACACAAAAACTGGTACTTGAGACACAATGACCACAACGTATAACTCATGCACCAACCCCCTGAACCAATTCTGCTAAACAACAAGCACAATTCCTGCTTTACACTCAAATTGCAGTTCTAAAACACACTTTTTTCAAAACACTACACACAATTCTCTGCATTTGGCACAATTTTCATGAAGAAAATCTCTTGTTTTCACAAGGAACACACTGTCATTCAAAATTCTAAATTTAATTGCCCTTCTATGCACACTGACTCATCACCTGTCACACAGTTTTACAATTAGCAGTCAGAGCTTTAGCAAAACAGAAGAGAGGATGCAACATAGTTTTTTCTTTTTTTTTACTGTATATAGTAAATTCCTCTGTTGTTTTGTATGTAGACCAGTGTATGTGCAACTTTGTGTTAGTTGGGATGTACACTGTACATTGTTTTTTGTGGGGAAAATACAATATATTTGTTACCATATATTTGTGTGTTCTGAGTATAAAAACAATATTCTCAAATATTTTACAACACACGTGTGTACGTACTGTCTGTAGTAAGTGTAACACTGAACAAAAAAAGGCCTAAGTCATTATGATGAATGGAGAAGGAGTGTTTTCCATTCATCATAGTGTTTTACATTGAGCACATCAGTGTTCAACTGGTTCTTATAAATGTCTGTTCATATGATGGATTTAGTGTGTCACTTGAAAACAAAATACCATTTTGAAAAGAAATTACATTGTTTTGAATGTAAAGTTTCATTTTGCTGGAGAACTGAGGGGTTTTGCCCATTGTGTGTGTGTTTTTTGATTTGTGTGTAGAGTTCTGAGAGTAAGAGGTATGCTTTCAGAAAATGTGTGTAAACAATCGGGAAAAACTGTAAAAGTATTAAGAACATAAACAAAATACATTAAGGTACATTTAGAACAGAAAGAAATGTGCCCAAAAAATTGCAATTAATTTGCGATTATGGACAAAATGTGATTAATCACGATTAAAAAAATTAATCGTTTGACAGCCTTAGTATTTAGTTAAAATACATGTTTTCTGGACCACTCAAATCCAGCTGACTTTCCAAATGCATGGAGGTGAGAAAGGTAAAAACTACATTTTCATTTTTAGGTGAATTTATCCTTTAAATTGGTTAAACCACATATCTGCTTCCCCAAATTATTCAATCCCAGAGTGATCGTCACACCACTGAGCAGAATCACTGACTGCAGGCATGTGAGGACTTGAACTGAATTGAATTCTTGAATTCATTCTTTTAAATTCCCTGCCTCTAAGAATGCATGGAGAATTCATTTAAGCATCATTAGTCAAGGCAGCATTGTGACAGTCAGCTAACTGAACCTTAGGTGTGACTACACAGGCATGCCTTTTAATATCATCCCAGTAAATGTATGTCAGACACAATACTCCTCACTAACACTTTATATTAGTGTTATCACTAAAATCATCAAAACCTCCAGGACAAATCCTTCATAATAATCTCAGAATGATACATGCGACAAATTTAATCGTGACATAAGCTTACACGTCTCCTAAAATGCATTTCATTAATAAAAAAGTGGTTTAGAGTAACATGAAGGACAAATAGTAACCACAAATCCTAAAGTAACCAGTGTGGTGTAAGTTAAGAAGACCTGAAAGTATATTAATTAGGGCGCCAGATATAACTAGATCATTTATATCAAATTTATTACCGATGCCTCAGGGTTTATGGTCTCACTAAGGTCACACACCACAAAATGTTAAAGGAATAGTCTTAAATCAAAATCACATAATGTCCACTCCAAATTTAAAATTTCAATAATTATTAATGCTTTAACAAAATTTCAGGACAAAATAACTTCCTTTAACAAAATCAAAACACTTCTGTCAATTTCAGAATTCATCCTGAGTCACATGAAAACGGGTCAGAACCAACACAAAACAATTAATTCAATTTAAATGTCCTTCTTTTGCTTTAAACCATTGAAATAGTGTCCATTTGTGAATGTCCAGAAATGTATGGGAATGGGAATGTGTGTGTGTGTGTGTTTTTATTTTATTTTAGTGGAATTCCAGTATTTTTAAACGTGGGCCCTATATTAACATATTTTATTGTGTAAATTAATAATACTTATCAAAAGCAACTCAGACCAAAGCTATGTCCACTACAACAGTTTGTCTTTGCCACTGACAGACTGAGATCGTTGAAGTGTCCCACAAGACTACGGAAAGGTTATGACTGTCAGCTGAGGTGATCTACTGGACAATTAAAAAGCGTGCTGGCTGACAGACATTTCTGACGGTTGTTACCAGAGTGCAAGATTTACTGTATTGTCCACCGGCCAAATGGATCGTGAATGTTCAAATTTCATCTGTTCTTTTTGACTGGTGAGTGAATCAATTCTACCACCACCTTGCATATCTGAGTAATACTACACTGGTGGCCGGTGCCATTTCTGTTCCTTGATTATGACCAAGATATTTTATAAGTGGAACATTTTAGAGTTGTAATTACATGCAAACCCTGTGTCTAAATGACACATGATATCTCTTTTGTCACTCAGTGGCCTGTATAAACACTGTTTCTGTGACGTATCATGCAGAACATTTGTTGATATCGGCCTGGCCAAGTAATCAGCGTAACTCTCCATCACCCGCTCCATTTAGAATGAGGCTTTTTATGTTTTTTCGTCTGTATTCCCTATATTTCATGCTTTTCCTATTAATTCAATAACCCTTCATTTCCATGAGTGCATTTTCATGTAGTTTTAAATGTTGGATAGTCCAGGCCTATATTTTGGCCATCAGCTAAATCTCATACAACTTTATTTCACTTCCCATGTACAGTTGACAAAGGCCTCAAAAGCATGTCAAGGCTTGCACACGAGTGGTGGTTATTCCGCGCATTCAAGCCTTCTGTGACATCCAATCAGATCATCTGACTTCAAGGTATTTAACCTTAAATCACAGGATCAGTCAAATGCTGCTCCATAGCATTAAATTAAAAGGGAATTTGAAATCAGTTGCCCCCTGTGATGCTGTTGCCTTAGGGCCTCACATCAAGCTTTAAAAACAGGGGACGTCCTCACTGAGATCACTGAGCCAACGGCTGATTGCTTTATTGCATCCTGCAGCATCTCTGACTGAAAGTAGACCAAAGAGCCAGAATGAAGTACCACCATGCTTCAGCAAAGAACGGAGTAGCTGATGAGAATCAGAACATGTGCATCAAGTGTCAACATAATGGTTTGTGCAGAGAGGTCTCCAGGGAGTCTGCAGACGCAGACAAGCTGTCTCACATTGAGAAAGCCTATACCACCGTATTGAGTGAGCTTGGAGAAGACGTCGAGCGGGAGGGTCTTCTACGTACACCACTACGTGCTGCCAAAGCCATGCAGTTCCTCACTAAAGGCTACAAAGAAACAACCCAAGGTAAGGATACTTTTTTTCTTTTTGAAACTGAAAACTACTTAAAACCTTCAGCAGTGCTGACCCTTTCCATATCAATTTTGAAAATAAAAAAGGACAAAGTTCATTTTGACGACTATAATACAATTTGTGACTACCCTACAGGAGCGCCATACATTTAAAGCCCATCTTGGGTCTCATTTCTGATTTGTAAAACAAAGAATCCATCATTCTGACACTTTTGATTTAATCCTTTGCTCCAGTATGACAGAGAATGAATATCTAATCCACAGATATCTTAAACGACGCTATCTTTGATGAAAACCACGAAGAGATGGTTATCGTCAAGGATATCGACCTGTTTTCTCTCTGTGAACATCACCTGGTGCCCTTCTTTGGGAAGGTAATTATTCGGGGTCATTGAATTGACTGTATTGAAATATATATTAATTAACAAAAACATTGATAATGCTTTCTTTGAATGTTCCAGGCTCACATAGCATACCTCCCAAACAAGAAAGTTGTTGGACTCAGTAAGCTTGCTAGGTGGGTGATTGGAAAACACGTGCGTGCGCGCACACACACACACACACACACACACACACACACACACA